>LR812535.1:46561054-46576054 GCA_903798195.1 Danio kyathit
TGCATGCCACAAATGATTCTAAACGAATCGCTCACTCACTATCCTTTGGCTTACTCCCTGTGAATCAGGGGTTTATCATTTTAAAGATTCTTCATGGATTCATCAGTGTCATTAAAGACTCAGTATTTGTTATACATCTAAAGCAAGGGTTTCTGCAAATGCATCCTGCAACCTGAAGAACAATATTCTCACTACTCTATCCTTCCGCTGGGGAAGTGCAAATCTGTGGGGGATGTTCACAGTGCAAATAAAGGCCAAACGCTTTTACAGCCGCAAAGTAGAACATTTCCTGATAAGAGACTGTCAAGAGAAACAGGTTTCCTCCTGCTCCAGCTGACACACATGTGACTGACCTTAGTAAGCATTAACACGAAAACACATTTCTCCCATCCACTATTCCCCCTAGACAGTATGAACGCTTGACATGGATTTACTCTTCCAAACAGGGCTTTAATATTAAAAGACACTTTCTATATCCGTCAAAGCTGAACATGTCATCATGGAAAGAGAAACTGAGGAGAATAGTTACAGTGGAGCCGGTGATCTTTCTCTACATGACCAGCAGTTTCATTGTAACACCTGCATATCAACAGATGATTATCACAAAGGTAAGAGAGCTGCTACTTTTTGCCATTTAAAGCAAGAAAAGTAAAAAAAGGAGAGAGTGAGGGGGAGTGAAAGGGAAAGACATTAATCAAGTCGGTCCAGCGAGTCAGTGTTTTGTTCTTTGAACTGAAAAACAGGTCAGCAGGGTCCAGTTCTAGTACACAAAACGGAAATGCCCGAAGCACAACCACAGAGCGCTTGGAGAATAGCAGCGGAGCTGGAGATGTACTCAAAACCCAAAACTACAGCAGGCATTAATCAAGCCGAACCGACTTTGACAGTCCCAGAGCAAAACAACAGGAGCTGTGATCACTCATGCACTAGATTAAACAATCGCTGACACTCATTAGTCTGTATTCCGCAGCTCGACTTAAACATCCGATATGCACGAACAACTTTGGTATCTTGAGTATAACCTTGTGGGATGCTGTGCAGTGGCCGGAGATGACCTGAGATTGTGTTTGGCATTTTGACCTGTGATGTGACTGGGGCATTTAAAGGTTTAATATATAAGTTTGACACCCAGTGGTTGAACTAGGTATTGCACTCCTGGTTTAAAACACACGCAAGCGCAGATTGCCAGCTTATTACTGCAATTCTCATCAGGTAGCTTGTTGTTAGGACACAGGGTTACAATGTTTTGTAATATTAAAATTTTTGGTAATTAATAACCACCAAGTTGAACTCTGAATCCATGTCTCCGAGTCTGCGACTGTCAACCGGAGGTCACATTTTTTTAGACTCGGACACCTACTTTGAGAGCTTTGAGCAGACTGCACCACCAGGGCTTAATTTGTGCCGGAACACGCCAGATCCGGCACCTCTGAAATCTGATCCGCCACCTGATTTTACAGATTCCCCTTCTCAACTGCCCTCCTCCCCTGTCCGCTGTTCACTTTCACTTTCTTTTGCCACTCCCCAACCCTTTTCACTTTCGTCCTTCGTCCGTGACACCCCTCTGCCATCAAACCAATCCCCCCCTCGCAACACCTCTCCATCCTCGGGTAACATGCCGGATCTGTTACCTTGATCTGTTCCGGGACCTTGCAATTCACAAATTTAACACTGTGCACTACTGACCAACTAACAGCTGATCAAAAGTCAATGGCGCAGGATTTTTATTATTGTATATTGTATTCAATACATTATTATTGTTTTTTACAGATAATGTTAGTGATATGCATCTATGCAAGTCATGTATACAAATTGTTTATTACACAGTTGAAGTCAGAATTATTAGCCCAGCCCCCGTGTTTCTTTTTTTCCCCAATTTCTGTTTAACGGAGAGAAGATTTTTTCAACACATTTCTAAACATAATAGTTTCAATAACTCATAATAACTGATTTATTTTATCTTTGTCATGATGACAGTAAATAATATTTGACTAGATATTTTTCAAAACACTTCTATACAGCTTAAAGTCACATTTAAAAGCTTAACTAGGTTAATTAGGTTAACTAGGCAGGTTAGGGTAATTAGGCAAGTTATTGTTTAGCGATGGTTTGTTCTGTAGACTATCGAAAAAAAATTAGCTTAAAGGGGCTAATAATTTTGACCTTAAAATAGTTTTTCATAAATTAAAAACTGCTTTTATTCTAGCCGAAATAAAACAAATGAGACTTTCTCTAGAAGAAAAAAATATTATCAGACATACTGCGAAAAGTTCCTTGCTTTGTTAAACATCATTTGGGAAATATAAAAAAAAAAATAAATAAATAAAAATGGGGGCTAATAATTCTGACTTCAACTGTATATTTTCGGTATAAACTATTGCTTAAGAGTGTATGGGTGTTTCCCAGTGTTGGGTTGTGGCTGGAAGGCAGTGGCGGCTGGTGTTAAAAAATGTAAGGGGGGCGCATTTTAAAAGCCATTAAAAGACATTTTTCAGGTGATGTACCAAAAAACAAAAATGACTAAAGCATACAATAAATGCATCACAAATCAATTCATTTTAGTTCAATTGGGTTTATCAGTAATGAAGTAATCAAGATAATCAGTAAACAAACACACACACACACACACACACACACACACACATAAATGTTGCCTAATCACTGGCCAGTAGCACTACTTAAAAATTAATTTTGCTCTCCTTTTTTTCTGGCTTGCAAATTTCATAATGAGCTTTTGGTTAAAGTCAGTCATCTCAGTCACCAGTCTCTTCTCTATTGACAGCATGGCCAATGCATTCAGCCTCTTTTGCATCATGTTGTTTGAAACAGCAAACATGAAAAACAGTAAAAGGCATGACTTACATCACAACCTGCCAGCCAACTCCGTTTGTCATAACAAGTGCTGGAAAAGCCAAGGATGTACGCGCGCCCGCGAATCGCGATCACTTGACTGCTGGTGAATTTGTTTTCATTAGTTTTGCAAGGAAGGTCGATCTGGTCCAAGCTCCTTGATTCTTTTTTTTTTTTTTCATCCAAACGCCTTGTGAATGGATATCTTTGCAAAGATACAACAGAATTTTCCTTCATCTTGCACTTGCTTTCACTATATGATTAAAGGTCAGCACAGCTAACTGACGAGCTGCTGCTGAGTGAACGGTCTAAGTGAGAATGGTCCAATCACATAAGGCCAATCATATAAAAACAAATATGATTCGTTCTAAAAACAAAATGGGAGGGTTCGGGGCGCAGAGCGCTGCGCCCTAAGGACAATTTAAAACAGGCCAATTAGAGCTTATCGTCATATCACATGCTTTGCAAAAGTTTGTGTACCTACATGGACACCCATTAGTCCGGCGCCCCGCACACATATGAAAAAATATTGTTCATACATTTTTTTTTCGATAAATGTTAGTATGACTACAATAAATGTTAGAATGTTATAATTAAATCGGTTTATTTTGTTAATATTTGTGATAATAAATATTGACATATTAAAGGAGTCTAACTTGACGGGGGCGGCGCCCCAGCGCCCTCTATTGACCAGCCGCCACTGCTGGAAGGGCTTCCAAAGTGTGAAACATACTCGATAAGTTGGCAGTTCATTCTGATGTGGCGACCCCTGATTAATAAAGAGACTAAGCCAAAAAGAAAATTAATGAACGAACTATTGCTACATTGAAAGATATTATGTTAGGAGTCTTTTGTAAATCTTTTTTCCCCTTATTTTTTTTTCAAAAACTTTCTAAAATACAAAAAATTACTAAATAAATAATAAAAATTAACACAATTACTTTAATTTTAATACAGTTACATAAGCAATACTTATTTTTACTGTAGCATTTGAACTTGAAAGTGATGAATATCCAACAGAAAATTGAACATTGCATGATATAATAACTTTTTTGTTTTGTTTTCTACCATGATTCAAATGGTATATACTCATTCCTTTTCCTTCAGCTTAGTTTCTTATTTATCAGGGGTTACCACAGTGGAATGAATCACCAACTCTTCCAGCATTTTTTATGCAACGGTTGCCCTTCCAGCTGCAACTCAGTACTAGGAAGCACCCATACACTCTCGCATTCACACACACTTATACACTACGAACAATTTTAATTCATCCAATTTATCTATGGTGCATATTTTTGGACAGTTGGAGAAACCGGAGCACCCTGATGAAACCCACGTCAACATAGGGAGAACATGCACACTCCACACAGAAATGTCAACTGGTCCAGCCAGGACTCAAACCAGCGACGTTCATGCTGTGAGGCGACAATGGTATATACTTACATACATTTTAGCATTAAAATTCATTCTAATAATTAAACTTTTGCCCAAATATAAAAGGAATAACATCAAAGTAAAATGGCGAGAACACGTGACAGAAAATAATATCAGCGAACAGTGCAGACATTTCAATAATGCACTCAAAACATGCATTTGCTTTAGGGAAACGCTTTCCAAAAACATGCAGCTGTTTTTAGTTCCTGCTCTTGTCATATTGCATTTTTTCCCAGCGTAAATGTCCTTCCTTTCCTCTCTCTTTTAAATTCCTTTACCCTTCCAGTGAACTCTGCAGCTCCACGCATAACAGCTCTCAGAAAAAAATGCAGATGAATATATCATACGAACGAGCACAACTCCACGCAGCGAAAACTGTTCAAAGATTAAAGAGGTTCCAATCATTTATTGCAAAGTGCTCATTTACGCCACTCCTAATGACCTCGAGTCTTGCCATTTACTCTTTGATATCATCATATTTGCGAGGTTGTGGCTCGTGAGCTTCCCTGAGGCTTGTTCTTACAATAACTGAGGGCGTCCCCTGGTGGGATGAGTTACTGCATCGTTCCCATAATGCCTTATAGCATCATTAGTGATAGCTTATGATACATTTGAAAAGTTTAAACAAAAAATATAATACTCTTCTTAGAAGTGAAGGAGTGTTAAATGTCAAGCTTCTGATGTACAGTAGTTACAAGTTTGAACAAAGTGCTCAACTCCACCCTATAATAGTACTAATTTTAGCATGTTTGGTTTTATCAGAGCAGTTTCTTCATGTAAAATACGTCCAAATAGGTTGTTTGTGCAAGCAGCAGTCATGAGCTATACATGTAGTTTCATTTTAATGTTAATCCTTTGACGCGTACAATCACAATAATGCGATTAGAATGTTCAGTGCATCACGTGATCAGCTGCTAAACTTAAATCTGCTTTCACGTAATTGATGGTGCTGAGCTAGCGTTTGGTATAAATGACAATTCATCAGTGTTTTCAAACAAACGATGTTTATTTTAAGGACTGTACATTTAAATACACATAAGCAGTGATGGGGTAACGCATTTCAAGTAACGCGAGTTCTGTAATAATATGACTTTTCTAAGTAACAAGCAAAGTAACCATTACTTTAAAAAATTAAGTAATAATAAGTTACATTTTTAAAAAATGTAATGCGAGTTACTTTTTATATTAATTAATTCGCTTTAATTATATTCATTTAATTCAGTTGCTGAATTAAAATGATTGTAATCACGTTGAATCACACTCAATGAGAGAATGAGCTTCCTGTGGGAACAGACAGAAACCAAGATAGCAGAGCCTTATATTTCTGTGATGGAAATATTCTCATTAATTTAAACCATAGATTGTAAAAGATATGGACGTAGAATCTACTAAACATTGCGTAAGCCACTAAACATTGTTCTTATGATGTTTTTCAACAAGGAAAACGTGAATTACTTACAAACACTTAAAATATAGTCTGTGTTAGTAAATGCAAGACTATTTATGAAATTCAGGCATAACACTGTATGACAACGTTTCAGATGACTGTTCTAGAGCCTACAGCTAATCAATCTGTCAGATTCTGGAGTGCATAACAGGTCTAAAGAAAATTATGAATGATAAATTATCTTAAGTAAAACAAATACATTTATAGATATGGTATATAAGTACAGTTGAAACAAGAAGTTTACATACACTCTAAAAAAAGGAACATAACCATTTTTTAATAAATGTCTGATGGTAAATCATACTAAACGTTTACTATTTTAGGTCTGTTAGGATTACCTAAATGATGTACATTTGCTAAATGCCAGAATAATGAGCGAATTTGTTTTTTGAGAATTTATATTAATTTCTAGACAGTCAGAAGTTTACATACATTTCCTTGGTATTTTTTTAGCTTTGCTTTTAAACTGTATAACTTTGGTCAAATGTTTTGAGTATCCTTCCACAAGCTTCTCACAATAGTTTGAAGGAATTTTGGCCCATTCCTCCTGACAGAATTGCTGTAACTGAGTCAGATTTGTAGGTCGTCTTGCTTGCACAAGCTTTTTCAACTCTGCCCACAAATTTTCTATAGGATTGAGCTCAGGGCTTTGTGATGGCCACTCCAAAACATTCACTCTGTTGTCCTTAAAGCACATTTTAACTAATTTGGCAGTATGCTTAGGGTCATGGTCCGTTTGGAAGACCCATTTGTGGCCAAGTTTTAATTTCCTGGCTGTTGTCTTGAGATGTTGCTTCAGTATTTCTACATAATGTTCTTTCTTCATGATTCCATCTATGCTGTGAAGTGGACCAGTCCCTCCTGCTGCAAAACTGCCCCACAACATGATGCTACCACCCCAATACTTCATAGTTGGAATGGTGTTCCTAAGCTTGTAAGCTTTCCCCTTTGTCCTCCAAATGTAACATTGGTCATTATGGCCAAACAGTTCAATCTTAGTTCCATCAGACCACAGGACATGTCTCCAAAAATATTATTTTTTTCCCAGTGTAATTTAACAAATTGTAATCTGGCTTTTTTGTTGATTCTGGCTTGTTGATTTTACCATGTTGTCACATAAGGAAGCAGTGTGTTTGAGGTTTTCCTTAAATACTATTCTACAGTTGTGCCTCCAATTAATTCAAATGTTGTTAATTAGTCAATCAGAAACTTCCAAAACCTTGACACCATCATCTGAGCTTTTTCATAATAATCTTATTGTATGTAAACTTGACTTTCAAGAAAAGTTATTACAATTTCTCAAAAGATATCTTTCTCATTATTCTGCTATTAAGTATAACAGAAACAAAAGTGATAATCCTAACTTATCTAAAATAGAAAAAGTTTAGTCACATTAACATCTGACTTTTTAAAAAATGGTTATGTGCCTTTTTATACAGTGTATGTAAACTTCTAGTTTCAACTGTATATAATTTTACTCACCTGGGAAATGGAGGCAACTTAAATGGTTTGTGAGCATAATGAAGTGCACACAGCATGCTATAGTATCTGATAATTGCAGGAAATAATTCCAAAAGGCAACTGACTGTGTAAAGAAACATTAAACAAAACAAAAATACAATATATGCAGAGTTTAGCGACTAATCAGCCGGAATCAGCTGAGGTGACGAGACAGCGAGCAGCGAGACCTAGCTGTCACTTAAGTAGCCACGCCCTAAATTATGCAGACTTAATACAACCTAATAAAAATGAAACGGATGAGTTATAAAAAAATTCACCCCCCTCACAGTTGCCATGAAGGGTAATATTAGCTATATGAACCAAAACCATCTTTTGTATCAGGCTGTAAACATGTTTTTATCAGCTGTAAAAATGGCAAATTTACCATGCAGTCAGAATTCATTTGGATTTCCTGGAGCCAGCCCCCAAAGGCAAGTCTATTTGCAGTTTTAGTTACTTCCGTATTGGCTTCCCGAGGGAGAGTGGGAGGTTGCCGCATGATTTGAACACATGAAAGAAAAGGGAATTGTCTCGATGGACAGCGATTTTACTGAACTAATAAGACAAAAATATAAAAGTAGCAAACACGTTGCTTTCAACTTTCATTAATTTGTAAATGCGGCATGTGTTGCGTCAGGACGTTCTCAGAAGGTAACATTGTTCTAATTTTTTTTAAATTGTTTTTTTTAAAGGTAAATGAAAGTGTAACTTATACAGTACCGTGTGATGTTAAATGCAGAGCACCTCTACCTAAAAAAAGAAAAATACCCTGCAAGTTCTGAAAGAGATCAAGCTTTAGCCAGGTATGAAACTCGAAAGTAACTCAAAAGTAACATAACGCATTATTTACCATAAAAAAGTAACTAAGTAACGCAACTACTTACTTTTTTGGGAAGTAACTCAATATTGTAATGCATTACATGCTTTACATGCTTTCCCCAACACTGCACATACGTATTAGCAAACCACGACAATTATGGTTTTAAAATACATGCTGATGTCCATGTTGACAAAGTCGAGACAAAGTTCTTTATTCAAATTAAACACACACTGTGGAACTACAATGTTTACTCATTTTACTTCTCTTAGATATACATCCACTCACTTTCATGTGTTTCAGGTGAAGTAGATGAATTAACATGTTTTAACTCCAGCAGCTCTAACTGAACTCCACTGAAGGACAAGATAATATGGCGGCTATACTATATCAAATAATATGATCGTTATTAAGCCATTTAAATGAGGAAACATATTTAAAAAAATATAAGATATTTCACAATATAACTATGAATTTAGCAATATTAGCTGGAAGTGTAATAAACTTGACGTGTCACCTAGTGGCGGTTCTAGCTTAAATGGCATCCTGGGCGAACCACCCCATATATGCTACCCCTCAAGCTTATAAATAGTGCAAACTGACATCTAGTTAATATAAAAAAGGACCATTAAACATGTACATTCTTAAAAAATTTTTTGCTCTTTTTACCAAACTGTGGGTAAAATAGGGACAAAACCAGAATTGGATAATTAAAAATATTCATATTTATTATAAAACAAAATTGTTATTCTTATTATTATTCTTATTATTATTATTATTTTTAATATTATTATTACAAATAAATAACAGATATCAATCCTAAATGTAACTGGAAAACAAGGTTAAGACAAAACTGGAGTCATATGCTAAGATCACTTAGCATGTTGCATTGCAATAATAATTATGACAATTCTATAAAATACAAAAAAAAAAAAAAACGTTTTATAGAATTTTTATAGAAGTTTTATAGACTCATTATCCCTCCATTCTACTTCATATAGTAATGTGCAATACCACTGGTTTCCTATCCGATCCGATACCAAGTAAAATGAAGGCGAGTATCGGTGATACCGATCCGATACCGATACTGCCCAAAAATTACTGTTTGGGAAATTAAAGTAACAAATAGTGTACTTAAAAGTGTTACTTCATACTGAATACGAGACATATTATGGGTTATTCTTGTTTATTGGTGAAGAATTATCATACCAAAAAAAGAGCCAGCTTACATATTTATTGACAGCATCTGAGCATGTATATCTTAAAACACCTGCCTGAACATCTTAACAAAACATTCACACTTTTTGGTTTAGTGACATGTTAATCCGGTCCCCTTGAAGATTTTAAACCTTTTTCCGTTGTTTTATCATTGTCACACAAAACCCAAGCCCCCAAAATACAGCCACATCACCACATTTTCTCCCTCTGTACCTGGATAGTGCCTGCCTGCTGCACCTAAGGACTCCGAAAATAATGTCTGTCTCACCCTAGCAGCACCTGCGCCTCTCCTTTCCTCCTCTTCTGACCGCCTAGTCATGACGTTGTCATATTCTGTCTTGCGATTTATATGTAGATGCTTGATTAGGTTTGTGGTATTACCACAGTACCTCACTGTTTTGTTACACGTGTCACAAACCGCATCATTTGAGTTTACGGAAGTGAAGTAGCTCCACACATAACTTCGTTTGCAGTCACCCATATCCAATGATGACAGCGTGACTGAACAACATGTGCTAGGCCAGCGGTCTGAGTGGCTAGCTAGCGTGATTTGCAGTTGTACAGCGCCATATTACGCACATGACTTGGCAGGCGGAAGAACAAGTAGTTTCGACTAAGTTGGCATTATTCAGAGAAACTAGGGTAATTGTGGTTACTTTCTGCTGTATTTCTATTTCCAATAAACTACATATTCACTCCAAATTATTGAAATATTGATATTTTGATAAGATAATCGATTCTAGAACATACAAAGCTGGTATCGGAGATATCGATATTTTAGTATCGATCCGCACATCACTACTTCATAGCCATGCTAAGTCAAAACAAGATCATCACCATATATAAACTTCAGTTTTGTCAACTTGAAAAACTCTACACCTTGAGTCATAAAAGTAACACAAACGTCTGCTACTCCAGTTTCACAGTGCATGAGTGATGCATATTTTATTGCCATGCATGTAAACAACCAGGATTTAGTGTGTCAGTGTTAAGCAGGAGTGGCATGTGGTTTTCAGCGTGTATGTGTCAGTTTGCTTTCACCAGCGTTGTTTAGGTTGCGTGCAAAAGACGCCAAATCTGATTGACCCCTAACGTTTTTATTCTGGGATTACCACTCTAAATTAAAACACTTGCATAAAACAAATTGTATCCCAAAGCTTACTGGGGCACAAATGATATTTAGTGGGGCACGGTTTTGTTTTTTGCTTTTCTGCCTCCAGCAAGATGCCGCCCTGGGCGATCGCCCATATTGCTCATGCCTAAATCTGCCACTAGTGTCACCATGTAAACTTTAAATAAAGCAATGTGTTTGATATAATGGTCAATGGGGTATTGAGGGTTGGGGGTCAGCAGGATTATTTGAAACATAAATACTGCCCTCTAGTTGTTTAAAAAATAACGACAGCATCACGTTGCTTTTGTTATCATAAAATTACTAAGACTAGAGTAACAAATGAAAACGCATGTCCAATTAAACGTACTTTGATTTTATAGATGTCCCTTACCCACTATTTTCAAATTTACAAACTGTTATTGGTGGCACACTAACTCAGTGGTTAACACTGTCACCTCACAGGAAGAAGGCCTCTGGTTCGAGTCCCGGCTGGGCCAGTTGGCATTTCTGTGTGGAGTTTGCTTGTTCTCCCCGTGTTCGCGTGGGTTTCCTCCGGGTGCTCCGGTTTACCCCACTGTCCAAAGACATTCGCTATAGGTGAATTGGATTATCTAAATTGACAGTAATATATGAGTGAGTGGGTGTTTCCCAGTTTCCATGCGGCTGGAAGGTATAACCATATGCTGGAATAGTTGGCAGTTCATATTGCTGTGGCGACCCCTGATGAATAAGTGACTAAGCCGAAGGAAAATGAATGAATGAAAACTGTTATTTAGATTTAGGCTGCACAGTGGCTAAGTGATTAGCACAGTTGCCACACAGCAAGATGGTCATTAGTTCCTAGAGAGGTCATAGAGTCCCAGCTGGACCAGGAAGTCTTTCTGTGGGATTTCCATGTTCTCCCTGTGTCTGCTTGGGTTTCCTCCGCATTCCAAAAACATGCAGTATAAGTGAATTGGCTGTAGTGTGTGAATGAGAGAGTGTGTGGGTGTTTCCCCAGAACCGAGAGTTGTACTCTCAGTTCTGGTTTATGGCTCAAAGGGCATCAGCTGCATAAAGCATATGCCAAAAGCATAGAATAAGCCAAAGGAAAGTGTTATTTACATTTATGCATTTGGCATAAAAGAGACCTTGGAAAAGGATTTACAGTCCATCCAAGGCATTGAGTGCACTTATTTTCTAGGTGCCCATGATTGCTGTGCTACAATACAACTCTCTACCAATCAAGCTACACGATTCACAGATTTTAGCATTGAAGAATTGTTATGGTAGGGACACTATTTTAATAAATGCTTGCATTTGTGATATTTCAGGAAAGTGACAAACAATCTTTATGGTCCTATAACCTTGTTGAAGTGTTTTCTATTGTGTTTATCCAGTGTTGTGCAAAGACCTGCACAAAATAATAATTTATTCATCTATAATATGTCCCTGTAAATATCATTAATGTGAAAAGGAACAAAAGTTGTAGCGTCATATTGATTTTAATAATTAATTTTACCTAGAAACTATACTAAATAGGCTCATTCTGGAAACGTACCCCTATATATAGATTTCTGGAGATCATGAATTATGTAGCCAGAGGAACGTATGGCTGCATTTTGTCTTTAAAACGAATGCTACGGGGCAGTATAATGTCGTTCCTTTTTTCACTTACCAGCTGAGCACTTACCTCCGTATGGATGGCTTTTCAGCTGTTACCAATTTGCCCAGTAGCTCGCCACGTACGTTAGTGGACTTAAGACGCAGAGTGGAGTTGACTGCGACAACGGGGTTCGAGTTCAGTAAAAAACGGTTCCAGAAAGCAGGTAAGACAAAAACAGAAGCCAAAAAATAAAACTAACAAGTAAATAACAGAGTGAGAATGTGATAAAGTCTGAAAACGAGGCAAAAATCAGGTGGCCACGGTGGCTTTTCTTTTTCTGGATGGCTTTTGAAAACGCTGTCAGTTTGGTATAGGAAAATGGGTGAGCGCTGGTCAATCGGTGCTTTTTAAAACACTATTGGCTGTGTTTAGGGAAGGAGGATGGTGGGCCAGTCGATCGGTCAGTCAGTCAGTCGACAGCGGCCTCTAGTGGATTTACACGAGAACAGCAGGCGCGAATGGCACTAGCGAGAGATATCTGAAAAAGCATACATAGCAGTGTAGTAACTCAGCCATGTTTCTAAGCGGAGTTAGAATTTTGCAGTCAAAGAAGACTCTCTTGGTCCCCCCTCATCTCCTCCTTAATTAAGTATGGCCCGAAGCTTAATTCCAATACACACTCTTCTTCCCCTTTTAAAACAAAGAACGTGTTGTCGCCCCAGTTACTAAGTAATGGCCCATCAGGAAATTCTGGCCATTCGCGATCCACATGACTGGGATAATCGAATCATAAACCCAATGGAAGACAGAGGCATTTGTCTGTCTCCATATGTGCGGAGGAAGACTGGAGGAAGAGAACCCAGTAGTATTCTCTGAACAAAGGCCCACGCGATTTTCGGACATTTCACATTTAAAAGTGTGTTTGGCTTTAATGTTTTATTGCTAATAGTTTTGTATGTTTTACTATGCATGTAAGCAAGTGATTTTACCATATTGTTGCATGTAATTAAAACAATGCAGCGTGTGGCATGCATGTAATTAACTGTATTTGATAAAGGGCCTTCGTGTTTGATGTCAAACTGTAGATCTCAGAACTCAGGAAACATTGATGGAAATGATAAAACTGTATCTGCAAATAGTAGTTAATTACAGAGGTTCATTGAGTTTTTGATAACAGTAAATTAAGTTTTATCTTAAACGCGTGAGCACGGATGCCCCCTCCCTGGGCGTGAACAACCAGGGAGAAAAGAGGTATGGCCTCGCTCAGGAGCCACGTTTATTGGGCAATGATGGAGTAGGCTGGCTTAAGTTCTGCCCACTATAAAAACCCTCAACTTGCAAACTTTATGGCTTTCGCTTGGTTTTCACGAGGGGTTTCCACGCACAAACTTTGCGTTGCAGGCTTCCCGCCTTTACAACACACCGCCGGTCATTGCTCTCGGAAGAATCACCCTGTAAGTCCTGCGTGTGTCCGCCGTAACATCACCACGGCAATGAGACCCGTTCACAGGAGCCCACGCTGCTTCTGTGTACGTTCTCAACTCGCATGAACTCAGTCTGACCCTGTCCTGCTCGTATAACTGCTCTCCCGTGAACACGCGGACGCCGTCTCATCAAGCAGTACGGTCAGTCATTCAACTTCTCTGAACTCTGATTTCTTAAGTCATTCAAGGAGCAAGCCACTGGAGGAATTCCCTTTTTGCGAACTTCCTGCTTGCTGACGTCAAGCTATCCGTCACCGGGACCACGAGTCCCACGCTCCAGAAGATGAAGGAAAACCCCTCTCCAACAAAAGACATCCCAACGACGTCAACGCACGGCAACCAATCGGCTGCGCCGGAGTTCCCCTCAACCAGCTGATGAGTGAGACTGGTCATCTAAACGCAAGTAAACACAAACCAAACTTTCATTCCTGGCTGACGCTGGTGTTAATTAAGTTTAACAGTAAATCCTAGTCAGATTCTCTGCTTGGTGGTTTTCTAAGTTTGCAATGCTAAGAACTTATCACGTGCGAGACGTTTGGGACTCTTAGTTGGTCATCCTTAGGCCCAATCCCAATTCTATTTTTGTACCCCTACCCCTACCCCTTCCCCTTCCCCTTGGCCCTTACAACCGAGGGTTAAGGGGAAGGGCTTCAAAACTTACCCCTAAGAATTGGGACAGCACTTCAACACCTGTACACGTCATCATATGTCATCGCGATCTCTTGCTTCATATGAGATCAGACGATCGCGACTGCTGTAGTTATTGCATTAGTGTTATTTTGTGGTGTTTATCTTCAGGAAATCACTGAAGGCATATATTATATTATCATAACGATCTAATGTGGCAATAAGATCGTAACTGTACTGTGTATTTACACAGTGGCCATATTCATCTATGTAAACACACGAAAACAACATTAACATTATAGCAGACACTGTAAAAAGCTCATTTTCAGCCACTAGACTGCTCTGACAGGGTATTCGAGTGTTATCGAGTGACAGAATGTTGTAGGACTGCTGTACAGGAGTTATTATTAGGGATTATAGATTGCGAAATTTAGCGTTTTTTTTTTTTCGTTTTTTTTTTAAAAAGCATGACCGTAAAACATGAACGCGGTTATGAATATACTAAAACATGTGTTTGTTTGTCCTAAAAATTCGTAATAATGACAAAAAATACTAATTTGTGGATCTCCTTACTTCCGGGTTCAGTTGTGTCAGGTGTATTCTGGGAAATATTCTTACCCCTCCGTTTGAAGTGTGCTCCTGGAAAATCTTCGTTCGAAGGGGTGTATACCCCTAACCCTTAGCCCTACGCCTTCAAGCTAAAGAGAATTGGGACAGCCCTACCCCTTGGCGGGCACGCGCAAAACGAGGGGTAGGGGTAAGGGGAAGGGCTAAGGGGTAGAATTGGGATTGGGCCTTAGTCATGCAACTCATTCCAGAACTGTGTGTGTGTGCATCTTTGTGTTTGTTTGTTTTACGTAGAGTAGTTTACTGTGTGTGTAGCTTAATAAACTTGTGTTCATTTTAAGATTCTTGTCGGAGTTT
>LR812535.1:46578554-46638554 GCA_903798195.1 Danio kyathit
GATCCATAAAGTTACTGAGCCATTAGAGAGTCTAGCAAACTTTCATATTTTGTGTTTTTTAAATATGGAGCAAATACTCAAAAATCTATTGATTTTTTCTTGTTTTCAAATATTCCCCACATAGCAAAAATTCTCTGGCCCAGCTTTGGCCCACACAATCAGCTTTTGCTTGGCCCATATGCCGCAGTGAATTACGGTACATGACTGGAGCAAGTCTGGCTTCCTGACAAGGACCAAACATGGACCATATCTGGGCCAAGTCTCAGCCAAGTTAATAACCCATAACTGGGCCTGAACTGTCCATTGTCTGGAAGCCAGATTTGGTGCGTCACAATGAAATTGATAAATCCATGAAGCACTTTAGATGCACTAGGGGGTGTTATTTTATCTATTTTATAAAAAAAATGACTTTGACATATGGTTAATAATAATATAATTTGGAAAATAACAATTTGGTTGATAAAATATATACAATGTATGTTAAATTCAATAATTACATACAGGAAAGAATAAATTAATAATTCAATTAATTAAATCTTGATTGTTTCCCAGATTAAAATGAAGGCATTAGAAGATGAAAACACAAGATGGAAATGACTTTATGTAATAAAAAAAGTGTCTTTACTCAAAAAATAATTTATATGGATTATAAATATGGGTCAAGACAGGAAAAACTTATGTCAATTTTTAACAACTGGGCCAAATTCTACATTTGACATCTGGCCCATGTTTTGTGTGCCACTTGAAAGAAGGTGCCACCTCTGCCAAACCCCGGCCATGTTTGGCCCACATGCTGTATGCCGGTATATGCAACTTTATGCCAAATTTGGGCCAGAATTCTTTGTTACCTGGGACTCATCGAGGTCTTTGTGAATAGATAAACATTTGGTAAATTAAATTTGAAATGAAAAATATTTGAAACAAGGAAATATAAAAAAAAAAACATCCAACAGATTCCTTTGTAAAACTTTAAAGCATCATTTTTCTTAAGTAAGTGTCAGCTTTGAGGCTGTAATGAATGATGAGTGCGGCTAATATGTTGCCGTTGGTCGAGCGGCTGTTTATGATGATAATACTACTGAACCACTGCAGGCAGCATTTAAAGCACTCAATCTGACTACTGTCACTCCTCAGGCCACACACACACACATTAACATCCCTATAAAATCTAAATATTCATCTATACCTATCTAAATATTTGCATCTTTAATTTTGCCTAATTTAATCGTCATTATTTTTATCTGCCCATAACGCTTAATCATCTCATTTAAATTACACAACGCACTGCTTTGAAAAACATCGATCTTTGGATGTCTTGCCAATAAAAGAGTTACAGAAAAAAAAAAAAAAAAAAAACAAGAGAGAGAGAGAGGGACATAAATAATAACGTGCTTTTATGTGCATTTGTCTCCCCAGGGGAGCAGTCGATCTTGCTGCTGTATTTGATGTATGAGCCGAGAGAGTTCACAACTGCCCTGTTTGGGGTTTTTAACTCAGTGAGGATGCTCTTGTTGGTAAGTGCTCTTGTTTAATGCAGTAATGCTTTCTCAGATGACTCATGTCTCTCTGCTAAACCGTGAGCCGAGATCAGCCGATGTCCTTGAAATACCACTAAAGCCGTAGATTTCAGCCTCGAGCAGAAGAAGAACGGCCATTGACTGGACACAGCTGCGCGTCTTCGCTTTCTCTTCAATTTCCACTTTTCTTTGCTGGCAAACGCACAGCTGAGCGTAATAACCTTGCACACACAGCCCTTAGATAAGCAAACATGTTTGCGTCTTTAATATGGGATTTTCTTTGAGAGGAAATGATTGGGTAAAGATAGGAGAATGACAACACATAATAAAATAGCAGCATCAGCTGAGTCTGTGACGCAGTTCTCCTGGCAGATGAGTAATGCAGCAATATGGCATTAAAGGCACAGTGTGTCATTTTTTGTCACTAGAGGGTGCGTATTCACAACAAACAAAGGCTTAGTTTGATGACTAAACACTGTGGCTGAGTGAGGAATCATGGGAGTTGTGGTCATTACATTACATAAGTACTAGCTAAAATGATTTTTCTGGATTTCTTTGAAACATTTGGGATGATGTAAGTACATAAGTCAGCAAAATATACACTCATCGGCCACTTTATTAGGTACACCTTACTAGTACTTTGTTGGACCCCCCTTTGCCTTCAGAACTGCCTTAATCCTTCGTGGCATAAATTCACCAAGATACTGGAAATATTTCTCAGAGATTTTGGTCCATATTGACATGATAGCATCACGCAGTTGCTGCAGATTTGACAGCTGCACATCCATGATGCGAATCTACCATCGGTAAATAAAGTAATAAAGGTTCT
Source organism: Danio kyathit (assembly GCA_903798195.1). NCBI lineage: Eukaryota > Metazoa > Chordata > Actinopteri > Cypriniformes > Danionidae > Danio > Danio kyathit. The sequence continues at coordinate 46,580,901 of LR812535.1, forward strand.
CTATTGGATTGAGTTCTGCTGACTGTGGAGGCCATTTGAGTACAGTGAACTCATTTACATGTTCATGAAACCAGTCTGAGATGATTCACGCTTTATGACATGGCGCGTTATCCTGCTGGAAGTAGCCATCAGAAGATGGGTACACTGGTCATAAAGGGCTGGACATGGCCATAAGGTAGGCTGTGGCATTGACACAGTGCTCATTTTGTACTAATGGGCCTAAAATGTGGCAAGAAAATATCCCCCACACCATTACACCACCACCACCATCCTGAACTATTAACACAAGGCAAGATGGATCCATGCTTTCATGTTGTTGACGCCAAATTCTGACGGTACTGTACCATCCGAATGGCGCAGCAGAAATTGAGACTAATCAGACCAGGCAACGTTTTTCCAATCTTGGTCTTCAATCTTCTCATCTTTTGATGAGCCTGTGCAAATTGTAGCCTCAGTTTCCTGTTTCTTATCTGACCGGAGTGGCACCCGGTGTGGTCTTCTGCTGCCGTAGCCCATCCGCCTCAAGGTTCGACATGTTGTGTATATTTAGAGATGCTCTTCTAAATACCTCTGTTGTAACGAGTGGTTATTTGAGTTACTGTTGCCTTCTATCAACTCGAACCAGTCTGGCCATTCTCCTCTAACCTCTGGCATCAACAAGGCATTTGCGCCCACAAAACTGCCACTCACTGGATATTATTTCTTTTTCACACCATTCTCTGTAAACCCTAAGGATGGATGTGTATGAAAATCCCAGAAGATCAGTAGATTCTGAAATATTCAGACTAGCCCATCTGGCACCAACAACCATGCCACGTTCAAAGTCACTTAAATCCCCTTTCTTCCCCATTCCGATGCTCGGTTTGAACTGCAGCAGATCATCTTGACCATGTCTACATGCCTAAATGCATAGAGTTGCTGCCATGTGATTGGCTGATTAGACATTTGCGTTAACAAGCAGTTAGACAGGTGTACCTAATAAAGTGACCGGTGAGTGTATACAGTCGAAGTCAGAATTATTAGCCCTTCTGTATATTTTCCCCTAATTTCTGTTTAACAGAGAGATTTGTTTTAACATAATAGTTTTTAAACATAACAGTTTTAATAACTCATTTCTTTTTTTTTGTTTTTAGAATTATTTTTTTAGGGGTTTTTCACCTTTAATTTGGACAGGACAGTGAAGGTTACAGACAGGAAAGTATTGGGAGCAGTGAGAGGGGAAGGGTCGGCAAAGGACCTCGAGCCGGGAATCGAACTCGGGTTGCCGTGAGCACCATGGTGCTATATGTCGCCACACTTAACCACTAGGCTATTGGCGCCGACTTAATAACTCATTTCTAATAACTGATTTATTTTATCTTTGCCATGATGACAGTACATACTATTTTACTAGATATTTTTCAAGATACTAGTATTCAGCTTAAAGTGTAATTTAAAGGCTTAACTAGGTTAATTAGGCAAGTTAGAGTAATTAGGCAAATCATTGTATAACATCTGTCACAACTGTATATATATATATATATATATATATATAGAGAGAGAGAGAGAGAGAGAGAGAGAGAGAGAGAGAGAGAGAGAGAGAGAGAGAGAGAGAGAGAGAGAGAGAGAGAGAGAGCAAGGAAATGTTCAAAATATGTCTGATAATGTTTTTTCTTCTGAAGAAAGTCCGGCTGTAATAGATGCAATTCTAAATTTTTTGAAAGCCATTTTAAGGACAAAATTATTAGCCCCTTTGAGCAATTTTTTTTTTCTGATAGTCTACAGAACAAACCATCGTTATACAATAACTTGCCTAATTACCCTAACCTGCCTAGTTAACCTAATTAACCTAGTTAAGCCTTTAAATGTCACTTTAAGCTGTATAGAAGTGTCTTGAAAAATATCTAGTCAGATATTATTTACTGTCATCATGGCAAAGATAAAATAAATCAGTTATTAGAAATAAGTTATTAAAACTATTATGTTTAGAAATGTGTTGAAAAAAATCTTCTCATTGTTAAACAGAAATTGGTGGAAAAATAAAAAGGGGGTGAATAATTCAGGGGGGGCTAATAATTCTGACTTCAACTGTATATATATATATATATATATATATATATATATATATATATATATATATATATATATATATATATATATATATATATATATATATATATATATATATTTTCGCCAATTTCTGTTTAACGAAAAGAACATTTATTTATTTTTTTATTATATATATATATGGGCAACGCAGTGGCGCAGTAGGTAGTGCTGTTGCCTCACAGCAAGAATGTCGCTGGGTCGCAGGTTCGAACCTCGGCTGGGCTGGGTCAGTTGGTGTTTCTGTGTGGAGTTTGCATGTTCTCCCTGCGTTCGCGTGGGTTTCCTCCGGGTGCTCCGGTTTCCCCCACAGTCCAAAGACATGCAGTACAGGTGAATTGGGTAAGCTAAATTGTCTGTAGTGTATGAGTGTGAATGTGTGTGTGTGGAAATTCCCAGAGATGGGTTGCGGCTGGAAGGGCATCCACTGCATAAAATCGTGCTGGATAAGTTGGTGGTTCATTCCACTGTGGCGACCCCGCAAGGGACAAAGCTGACAAGAAAATTAATGAATGAATGAATATATATATATATATATATATATATATATATATATATATATATATATATATATATATATATATATATATATATAAATATATATAAATATGTATGTGTGTGTGCATAGGAAATACTGTGAAAAATATTAAACATCATTTGGGAAATGTTTGTAAAATACTAATAAAAAATGACAGGAGGGCTAATAATTTTTACTTCAACTGTAACAGTGTTCTAGTGTGGATATTGTAATGAAAAAAGTGGTAGATGTTGCGGGATCTATCCATTTATATGCTGTAAAATGAAAGAATTTACACGGTCAGCAATGTTCCTGTCTTTATGAGTGTGAGTAATAAGATGACATGCTAAAGGTCTGAAATAAGCAGATGATTGTCACATGATGTCATGGTTCTCAGGGTATGTCTACGCAACAGTTTTTAGGTAAAAACAGAACACTTTTTTTTAGGCATTTTGGTCGTTCATTTACAAGGTGTAAAACAAACCGGTTTCAAAGTGCACATTTCTGAAATTGTACAATTATTGTATTCATGTTAACTACAGCAATATCCTAAAACCATTAGAAAATAATTTATAGTCATACATGAGTTATGGACAATACTTAATTTATGAATTTATTTAAATTAAATTTTACTTTATTTTGTTCTATTATTAAAAAAATGTTGAAATGTACAAAAGTTTACATCAAAATATTAGGTCACACTTTATTTTGATGGTCTGTTTGTTGAATTTAAGTTACATTGCATCTACATGTCAACTAATTCTCATTAGATTATAAGTAGACTGTTAGGTTGGGGTTAGCGTAAGTCGACATTTACTTGCAAGGTTTCTTATAGTCAGTTAAATGTCTGTTGAAGGAGCATTTCAACAGATATTAAGCAGACAGTCTACCAATACTCAAATGGACCATCAAAATAAAGTGTTACCTAATATTTCAGCAATAGTTCAACCCAAAAGTCCCTCCACTTGTTCCAAACCTGATTGAGTTTATTTCCTATGCTGAAAAAACATTCATTCGTTTTCTTTTGGCTTAGTCCCTTTATTAATGTGCGGTTGCCACAGCGGAATGAACCGCCAACTTATCCAGCACATGTTTTACGCAGCGGATGCCCTTCCAGCTGCAACCCATCTCTGGGAAACATCCATACACTCTCATTCACACTCATACACTACAGACAATTTAGCCTACCCAATTCACCTGTACCGCATGTCTTTGGGCTGTGGGGGAAACCAGACCATGCTGAAGAAAAAAAAAAACAGCCATTGACTTCTACAGTGTTTTTCTACAGTGACTGATTTTTCCTATCATCAACTTTGTGCGCAACAGAAAAAAATATATTGTGTTGAAATGTGGGGGAATACATCTAAATGTAATTTACAATACATTATGTACATTATTGTACATTTCATAATGTACATTACAGCAGAAAGTAATTAGAATGAAAGAAAATGTGGGGTATTTGGATACTTAAGTTTAATGATTTGGTTAAATTTAAAACGGCACAAGTTATGTTTAAGGCTAGAAATAAATGACATTGAAGAAAGACAAAGCGAATATAATTTGAGAAAAGAACAAAAATTCAAGGACAACTTTAAAAATGTCTGGAACAATTTTTAAAACAGTATCTAGATAGTAATCAATTTAAAAGGTTGTATACAATATATTATTAAAGGGATATGTTGATGAATAGAGGTGATTGTAAACATATAAAAATACAATGTATAAACGATTCATTCATTCATTTTGGCTTAGTCCCTTTATTAATCTGGGGTCACCACAGCGGAATGAACCGCCAACTTATCCAGCACATGTTTTACGCAGGGGATGTCCTTCCAGCCGCAACCCATCTCTGGGAAACATCCATACACACTCATTCACACTACGGACAATTTAGCCTACCCAATTCACCTGTACTGCATGTCTTTGGGCTGTGGGGGAAACCAGAGCACCCGGAGGAAACCTACGTGAACGCAGGAAGAACATGCAAACTCCACACAGAAACGCCAACTGACCCAACCGAGGCTAGAACCAGCAACCTTCTTGCTGTGAGGCATCAGCACTACCTACTGCGCCACTGCGTCGCCTGTATAAAAGATGTATAAAATATATAATAGATATATAATAGAGGTGATTGTAAAAAAGAACAAAATAAGAAAGGTATTATGGAATTTCAGTTAGTGGCAGTTTGCAGTACCATCTGTGCTCTGTGACGTAATAAGGACACGTACAAATGGTGAATTGAATATATAATACGTAAAAGATGTAAAAAGGATGGAATAAGTTTCATATAAGAAGAAGAAGTAACTAAAAGAAGGAATAAGTTGAAGTGAGTGCGGCACGGTGGCTCAGTGGTTAGCACTATTTGCCATTGTCAGTTGGCATTTCTATGTGGAGTTTACATGTTCTCCTCATATTTTTGTGGGTTTCCTCCACAGTCCAAAGACATGCGCTATAGGTGAATTAAATAAACTAAATTGGCCGTAGTGTATGAGTGTGTGTGTAGATGAGAGACCGTTTAAATATTATTCAAAGAATGGGATGTTTCCTAGTACTGGATTGTGGCAGGAAGGGCATCGTCTTTGTAAAACATATGCCGGAAAAGTTGGCAGTTCATTCCACTGTGGCGACTCATAATAAATAAGGAACTAAGCCGATGGGAAATGAATGATTGAAGTTGAAGTGACAGACGAATAATGTGGAAAGATGTGGTAATGGGGTAGGGAAATAATAAGCTGTGCTTCATCCCGCTTCATTTCGGGATGTTTTTGTAAATGTTTTTGTTATTTTAAATGTATTTGGATAAGTAAATATTTTTGTTGATTATGATGAAATGTGGCAACGCAGTGGCCCAGTAGGTAGTGCTGTCACCTCTTAGCAAGAAGGTCGCTGGTTCAAGCAAAGGCTGTGTTTGCATGTTCTCCCTGCATTCGCATGGGTTTCCTCCGGGTGCTCCGGTTTCCCCCACAGTCCAAAGACATGCGGTACAGGTGAATTGGGTAGGCTAAATAGTCCGTAGTGTATGAGTGTGAATGAGTGTGTGTGTGTGGATGTTTCCTAGAGATAGGTTGTGGCTGGAAGGGCATCCGCTGTGTAAAATCGTGCTGGATAAGTTGGCGATTCATTCCGCTGTGGCGACCCCGGTCTAATAAAGGGACTAAGCCGTAAATATAATAAATGAATGATGAAATGTATTTTGTTTGAAGAATTGCTTTAAGTGTATGATATTCTGTTCGAAATAAATAAATAAATCAAATCAAGAAGAACAACACAAAGTATTTTGAAATGGGTTTTTCAGGATCCAAATCAGTATTTGTTATTGACTTCTGAAGGACTGGGTCACACTGAAGACTGATGTAGTGATGTTGAAAATTACGCTTTGTCCTTACAGGAATAAAACACATTTGAAAGTTTATAAACATACATATTTTTTCAGCATTTATGATCAAACAAATACATTTAAAAAAACCTGAATAAATATTACTGACCCCAAACTTTTGAATACTATTCAAAAGTATTTCTAAAAGACAATACAAAATGACTATGAAATACATAAATATAGGATGTTCACCACTTTTGATTAGAAACTCTATGCAAAATAAGAGTTCTACTATTGATTACCGTTTCCAAAAAAAATCATTGTGCTATTCCTTCACTGTGGCATTAATAGAACAGCTCTGCAGTTTGAGTGTGTCTGTACAGCAGCAGTGATGAAAACCAGGTTGAAGTCTGCTTTGTTTTTGCTGCCCATCACGAGGAGCCCTTCCTCTGAGCAGGTCGATTCAATGTCTCAGAGTGACACTTAAACAAAGCCTGCCAGTTAAGAAGACACCCTTCCCGATCGGAGAGGTGATGGCTCTCCATTTATGCCAGGACGCACCACTGGGGCTCCAATCGCTCGGCTGCCTTTTGTGTGCATCGATCCTGATAGAACCTATTATACAATCTGTCTGTAGGGGATGTCAGCTAACACACTGCCACCCAATACGCCGAGCAAAAAGTTTTAATTAACCACAATTGAAAGAGTCAATTGAGGGGGAAAAAAAGCAGACAAAGAAACTTTTTTGAATACAAAAGAAGCTGATCTTGTACAGTGATGTGCAAACGTTTAGGCCATTAGTATATTTTGCCAACAACAACAAAAAAGGTCAGCTGTTTCTACATTCTATATGTGTCAGTAGGTAATATCAGTTTACATTTTCAAACATTATTTTTGGCCATTTATTTTAATACAACCCTAAATCAGAAAAAGTTGGGACAGTATAATGCAAATAATAAATGAAAGTGATTTCTAAATTTATTTTGACTTGTATTTCATTGCTGACAATACAACAAACGTTATTTAATGTTTTTTTTTTTTCCAATTTCCATTCATGTATTCCAATTTTGCAACACATTTCAAAAAACGTTGGAACAGTAAAGCATTTACTGCTTTGTAATGTTGCCATTCCTTTTCGCAACACTTAAAGATGTTTTCTTTTGGTGTCAGGAACTGAAGACACCAAGTGATGAAGTGTTTTACAAACGTGTGAGTGTTTTTGTTGTTTAAAAGACGTATAAATGATCTTGATCATGATCTATAACATGAGATGGATCTGATATGAATAAAACACATTTGCAAATTATATTTGAATGGATTGTTAGACTTCTATAGACATTCTTGTGTGTTTTACAAACTCTAAATGTATTGTTTTACTAGTACTTGTGTGTATTTACATGTCTAAAACATAAAATAAGCATTGGGTGGTTAAAAACACTGTGTAACTGTGATAATATGACACGTCTCTTTCTCTGGCTCAGCGGCAGCCAATGCCAATTCTTCTACTACTTGTTTGAATTACGGTTGGCAACACAACGTGGCCTTTCTCTGAACATTGTAACAGGTAAAAAAAGCCTTCAAAGCTACAGTATATCATGCATATTAATGAAGTTGCGTCTCTTTCACAATAGAGTGTGCTGATTAGTTCAAACCAAGTCTTTCTCATCAATTAAAGAACAGATGTGCTGAAAACTCAATGACGTCACTTTGTAGCGGCCGGTACAGACAGCCAATCTCCAAGCTGGAATTTACACAACTTCTTTTTAAACCAGAAGAATAATTTTGCTCTCAAGAACGCAAAAACAACCAATTTTCACTTGTTAGCTAAATATACATGTCCTAATAGTGTTTTTTATCAACGTGGGGCATATCTAACCTCAGGCCCAAGGTGTTTTTTACATGCATTTTTTATTTCTCTTTGCTATTTGGGCTTATTGGAACCTAATTAGAATAAAAATCTAAGTATCATCTTTTGATACTATGTACTTTTAGAGAAAAATGATGTCCATATATGTGGACTCGTGGTCAGAATTGACTTAAAACACTTTTTCCCGAATTTTCTTTCATGCATATTTAACATAGAATTTTTTTCTGCTTCAGAGAGTAAAAACAACATTTTTTCCCCATTGTGGACAGTTATTGTGGTAGATGCGCGGCAGGCCAGAGTTCTGGTGAAATCAGCCAGAAGTCACCGGGAAATGTCCCTATGGCCAGTCCGCCTCTGCTCAGACCCTAGGAGGATATATGACTGTCAACATCACAAAAAAATGTGTTTTGGTGTTTAGTGACCTTTTAATGTGTCGTCACAACTAGATTTTTGCCCCTTAGGTAACACAGATTTCACTCTGCACTTTCCCTTGGCTTATTATAGGTGCGTATATCACTGCAATGGGTTATCACATTAAATGATCTCACATTTTAATGTATAGTCCATGAATGGAAATAATATAACTTACACTTAGTGAAGTTTATTTATAAACTAATTTCGAGAGGATCACGTGCTTATGATTGCTAGTGGCTGGACCCACATTATCCAAATCACCATGCACCAATCAGATGATCCCTAAGCTACTATAAATACCCCGGGTTCCATATCACCGCTATCTTCGCTTTGAAGAATCCCCCCTTCCACCCCTACTCCTTTCCTTTTCTAGATGGGTGACACAGTGTACCAGCGCTTAGCGCTGTTGCCTCACAGCAAGAATATCAATGGTTCTAGGCTTTACCTAACCAGCGGGCATTTTCTGTGCGGAGTTTGCATGTTCTCCCCGTGCTCACGTGGGTTTTCCCCGGGTCCTCCGGTTTCCTCCCACCGATTAAAAAACATGCAACCTAAGTTATTGATTGATCAACTTTATAGACTTGCTCCCTATCTAGTACCTATCTCGTTAAAGAGAACTACTATCTGCTCTTCAATCACTACGAAGGGGGAGTTCTCGATATCTACCTGAGCTCGATCTCCCCTCTCGCCTTGCAACGGGAGGGAGCCCCGGGCTCGAGGATCTCATGAGCTCAGGGCTCTCTCCCGGGACAGCATGCCAAACAAGCTTTATAATTAATCATCAGCTAAGTGTAAACTCTTGAAAAAGCAAACAGCACTAATGTTTCACAACGTGAAACTCACTACTCTTGAATATTACACATAATTATGATTAACTATTAATTAAATTAGAAGAGCTACTTTTTACTCATCCATTGAGTAGTATTTAGATCAGATACTACGTTTTTTGGGCAAATTACATTTTTAGTAACTTTTATTTGAGTATGATTTTTCTATACTCTTTCCACCACTGCATACTATCCAGCAAAATATATTTTATTGTTTATGGTGGTGGTGAAAATACTAAACTGCAAAAAATGCTTTTCTTACTTTGATTTTTTGTCTTCTTTCAAGTCCAAATATCTAAAAATTCTTATACCAAGAAGCATTTTCTAGGCAAGCAAAACATACTGTCTTGTTTTCAGAAATAAAATGTCAAAATTAAGTGAGTTTTTCCTTAAAACAAGCTAAATAATCTGCCAATGGGGTAAGCAAAAAAATCTTGTTTTTCCTTTTGCGATAAGATTATTTTGCTTACCCCACTGGCAGATTATTTTGCTTGTTTTAAGGAAAACTCACTTAATTTTGGCATATTATTTCTTTAAAAAAGACAATATGTTTTGCTTGTCTAAAAAATTCTTCTTGATTTAAGAATTTTTTGATATTTGGACTAAAAACAAGACAAAAAAAATCTAAATAAGAAACAGATTTTTTGCAGTGTAGTAGCCTAAGACGTTTTCACATCACTGTACTTCTAAAGATCTAAAAGTGTCAAACCCTTGGCAGGTCTGGTTGCGGTGAATGCCTGGCTCCACGCTTGCGGTTTTTTATAAATGGCTGTAGGGCTGGAATTGACTTGTAATTAGGGTGGCGTGGAGTTGGTGGGGGAATTATTAAACACTCCAGGCTCTAATGAGTTGATGAAAGTAAAAACACAGCGAGTTGACCTTTTCCGCGGAATGTTTATGCATTCCCATTATGTTTTGCGCTGCGAATCAGAGGCTGTGGCGGAGTCTGTTGACACCAGGCCCTTGCCGGGCAGGAGGGGTAATTAAATCAGAACTGTTTGCATGAGCAGGCAGGGCAAATGAGTCATGGCGCATCTCTCACGCAAATGGTGATGCAGGTTAGTTCGCCTTCAAGTGCTCTCAGACGCTCGGAGTGAGACAGCCTGACTGTTTTTGACACCGTTTCATCAGGCACAAACCCTGAAGGTTAATTAATTCACTGGTTAGCTTTAGACGCATCTGAGAGAATCTAAATATTTATGGGCTTTGTCTTATACACGCTGAACCAAACTGCCAAGTGCTTATGTATTCCAGTGCCGCGCTTATGTATTTCAGATATTATTCAGCTGTTATAGTGCATTATTTGACATCAGCATCGCTTTTACCGTCTTGAATTACACACACACTTGCTAGTTCTGGGTTGGATTGCTTTTGCTTTCAGAATTGTCTCTTTATTCTACACACTCCAAACAAATATTTTGTTTTGCTCGTTCAAACTATTTATTTAAAATGAGCTGAAACAACACAATTCTTGAGATTTCATTGGAACAACTCATTTTTTTATGTTCAATCCACATCAATTTGTTAAAAGTGTTAAGTTAACTTAATCAATTTGTGTTGGGACAACATGAAGGAATTGTGTGGAAACCCTGCATTTTTTACAGTGCATGGCATAGATTTACTGTAGCAAGGTGCCTGACTCATTTATTCATTCATTTTCCTTCAGCTTAGTCAATTTATCTATTTTTCATCAGGGGTTGCCACAGCGGAATGAACCGCCAACTTATCCAGCATATGTTTTACACAGCGGATGCCCTTCCAGCTGCAACCCAGTACTGGGGAAACATCCATAAACACGCATTCACACACATACACTACGGCTAATTTAGTTTATTCCATTTACTTATAGCACATGTCTTTGGACTGTGGGGGAAACTGGAAACTAGGGATGCACCGATACCACTTTTTTACAAACCGATACGAGTACGAGTATTTTGATTTGTGTACTCGCCGATACCGATACCGATACTTCATAGATTTGGTTTCAACTAAGTTTATTTGTTCGTTTTTTTGCTTTGTCTTTTGTTTTTTTGCCTGTAGCAAGGATGAACACCAAAATCTTCAACAGGAGGCTGTTCCAAGCCAAAAATATACACATTGTTGAAAACCCTGCTAACCCAGACCTTGTCTATTAACGATTAAGCTTGGACATTTAAAGGATGAGATATCCTTGCGGCTTACATGTGTGCACGACTTCACACATTACACAAGGTGTGTGCAGTGTACGTTACCTTATAGAGTCACTGTCATTGCATATTGGGGACGCATTAAACCCTGTTTTGCACCATTCTTTCATATTCATGAGTCCTGCCTTTGATCCGCGGTCAATTAATCAAAAAGTACTAGATGTTTATGGGTGGGTTGCGGTTAATAGCTCATTTTAAAAATCACGCAACCATCATCTCACAATGTTTATTAATAAATAATCTTGTTTTATTAAAATAAAAGTGATTTCGCAATGCCGAGCCACTGACAAAGCCAACTGCAGAAAAACAAAGCAACCATCGTGGCAACCGCAGTGATCTCTTTTTCCGAAGTCCAGCTGTTCTTTTTTGCACTTGATTATTATGCGTTTAATGTTAAAAAATCAATAATGAATAGACCTCAAAAGTGTATCCTGTGTGTGTGTGCGTCTTCACTGAAGCCTCTCTCTTCCAAAACCGAAAGTTGTTTATGTCAGGCAATATTTCGGCTTTTAATCGAATGAAAAGTTAATTTAAATAAGCCAATATTTAAAAACTGCAGTAAAGTAACTGTGACGTGCGGCCACACATCGAAACTGAGGTCTGATCTAATCTCTCTCTCGCTGTCATCCAGACAATGATACGGAGACGCCGCACAAGTCAAGCCGCAAAACGGAGGCTGGTACCAGTTTACAGAATAGATGAAGCCTTTGCGAAATCTGTCAAAATACAGCACTGAAATGTATAGGCATAAATGTCTTTGAGCCAAAAAGCCTAGGCTATCTGTAGGATATCTGACGCAATCAGAGCCGATGGTATGTACAGTTTGTGTAGCCTAATAATTATATTAATTCTAATAAAATGAAAACCAAAATCAACAATTCATTGCATTTTTCGTTTGATAAAAAATATACAGAAACGAAAAAAGTCAAAGGGTGACTAGTTTGTATTAATTTGTTTTAATATGAATAAAAATATGCTTAGCCTGTTTAAGCTTAGCGGTTATATGCGTTGCCAATAGGCAAGCCATTCAAAAATATTATTTTACTGTGTACTGAGTTATAATGTATATTTTACAATAAAAACTAAATGTAGCATGCCTCGCTGTCATTTAAAACATGCAATTCATAACACCCCAGAGCTGTAGGCCTGTGTATGCAGTGTGTAAACGTACAGGTATATTCATACTGCGCACCCAGTGCCGGCGCGTCCATATAGAGGCGACCTATAATATATAATAGTGAGGGCGGCAAACGCGCCCCCAACGTACTGACTTTCATCTGCAACATCAACACAATCCCCCCTAAATAAAATATACGGCCCGTGAAGTTCAGCACTTGTCTTGCCAGTGTATGCTGCTGTCTGTCTTGTGTGTATAGCGCCGCAGTCCGTGTCAACAGCTGCTGAAAAAGCGCGCGTGACAGCTCAAAGCCGGTATCGATTTAACCACAAGCAAGATCATATCATTATAAATATTACATTAACGATACTTATCGAAATATTTATACATTTACATGGTGTTTGAGATTGTGTGGTCTGTAAAAGCTGTCTGATCTTTACAGAAGCTGTAAACTGACACGCGCGCGGTGACCGCAGTGATGTTTAAACTCATGCGCTTTTATTTAGCCTGTAGTCTTTAGATTTTTTTTTTACATAATGTTCCATTTCTTAAAATTTATTTCATTTTTTTATTTATAGTTTATATATAAAATGAGTGCTAGCTTGTTTGAGTGCTTAGCTGTGATCATTATGCAAGGATCATATTTCATATTCGGTTTATTCTTCAGTAGCCTAGGCTATAGATTCGTTAATAATGTATTTTATAAACAGATTGTTTAAAGGACTAAGCTATTAATATATAATACATTAGGCTAATTAATACATTAAGGCACTGAGTCAGGTAGGGCAACAAATCACATCCATAGTGAATTACTGTTCAGCGGTATCGGTGCGTGGTATCGGCCTTTCATGTCCAATACGAGTACGAGTATTTTAACCAAGTATCGACCCGATACCCGATACTGGTATCGGTATCGGTGCATCCCTACTGGAAACCCAAGCAAACATGGGGAGAGCATGAAAACTCCATACAGAAATGCCACCTGACCCAGCCGAAACTCAAACAAGCGACCTTCTTCCTGTGAGGTGACAGTGCTAACCACTGAGCCACCGTGTCGCCAGCCTGAAACATCCATTAGAGATTTTCCATATTGCACGATTGGATCATCATGGATTGGAGTTGTTGACTGCACATCAATGATGTGAATATGCCAATCCAGCAAATTCCGAATGCTCTTTTTGCATTGAGATCTGATGATTATGGAGGACATCTGAGTGTGGTGAACTCATTGTCAAATGACTGCATTGTGGTCATAATAGAGTGGTCATGGTCAGCAGAATTTCTCAGGTAGCCTGTGGAGGTTTAATGATGTTCATCTGGGACTAAATATGCCAAGAAAATACCCCTCAATGTGAGGCATTCATTTTTATGCCAAATTCTGACTCTACCACTTGAAGGGTGCAGCAGAAATCCAGGATTATCAGACTACAGATCTTTGCACACTGAAGTCCGAAACTTTCAAATGTGTTTTTTTTTCGTATTCATATCTGAAAAAGTTGTCACATACACAAATCTTGCACACTCGATTGCGTATTATTTAATCCATTACGAAAAAAACGCAAAACACTTCAGAGTCATTTCAAGTAGAGATGCTTCTCTTCTCTCTTCTTCAAAGAAGAAAAAGAAAGAGGATTATTGTGTTCATCCAATACTAGGGAAGTTCAGCTAATTATCAAAGAGCTGCGCTGGATTATCCCCAAATGAAATGTTTATTTCAGAAAAACAGTGGAATTTTGATACATTGCTTGTGATACACAATTATGTACAGTGCATACGGAAAATATTCATAGCGCTTCTCTTTTTCCACATTTTTTATGTTACAGCCTTATTGCAAAATGAATTAAAGTAATTTATTTCCTTAAAATTCTACACACAATACCCCCTAATGATAATGTGAAAAAAATTGTTTTTGAAATTGTTGCAAATTTATTAAAAATAAAAAAAACTGAAAAATCACATGTACATAAGTATTCACAGCCTTTGCCGTGAAGCTCTAAATTGAGCTCAGGTGCATTCTGTTTCCACTGATCATTCTTGAGATGTTTCAGCAGCTTAATTGGAGTTCACCTGTAGTCAATTCAGTTGATTAGACATGATTTGAAAAGGCATACACCTGTCTATATAAGGTCCCAGGGTTGATAGTGCATGTCAAAGCACAAACCAAGCATGAAGACAAAGGAATTGTCTGTAGACCACCAAGACAGGATTGTCTCGTGGCACAAGGCTGGGGAAGGTTACAGAATAACTTCTGCTGCTCTGAAAGTTTCAATGAGCACAGTGGCCTCCATCATCCATGAGTGGAAGATGTTTGGAACCACCAGGACTCTTCCTAGAGCTGGCCATCCATCTAAGCTGAGTGATTTGGGGAGAACAGCGTTAGTCGGGGAGGTGATCAATAACCCGGTGGTCACTCTGTCTGAGCTTCAGCGTTCTTCCATGGAGAGAGGAGAACCTTACAGAAGGACAACCATCTGTGCAGCAATCTACCAATCAGGCGTGTATGGTAGAGTGGCCAGACGGAAGCCACTCCCCGCCTGGAATTAGCCAAAAGGCATCTGAAGACTCTCAGACCATAAGAAACTAAATTCTCTGGTCTGATGAGACTAAAATTGAACTCTTTGGAGTGAATGTCAGGTGTTATATTTGGAGAAAACCAGGCATCGCTCATCACCAGGCTAATACCATCCCTACAGTGAAGCATGGTGGTGGCAGCATCATGCTGTGGGGATGTTTTTCAGCAGCAGGAACTGGAAGACTAGTCAGGATAGAGGGAAAGATGAATGCAGCAATG
Source organism: Danio kyathit (assembly GCA_903798195.1). Classification (NCBI taxonomy): domain Eukaryota; kingdom Metazoa; phylum Chordata; class Actinopteri; order Cypriniformes; family Danionidae; genus Danio; species Danio kyathit. The sequence continues at coordinate 46,596,021 of LR812535.1, forward strand.
TACAGAGACATCCTGAATGAAAACCTGCTTCAGAGTGCACTTGACCTCAGACTGGGACGACGGTTCATCTTCTAGCAGGACAATAAAAATGACAAGGACAAGAATCACAGTAGAGTAGCCTAGCTACAGACATTGTAATTATAAGTTGCGGCCTTGTTGACGTGTCGGAGGAACAGACCAAATTGGACCATGAGGCGATTATAATGTCTATGGGCAGTACGTCAAATGTATGGACACACACACACACATACACCCTAAGCAGCAGCAGCCATCAGGGGAGAGGTGTGCTAGTCACAGAATCCAGCATATAGGGATTTTCAACTGTCCGCTGCATTCTGTCTTATATTATGCACTGTGTTTGGCATAAAGTTATCTCTGGCTCAAGTGACACCATTTTGTATTTTGCCTTTCACTTGTTCGGTGGCTCTGAACTGTCAAAACACCTATCAAAACGCTTTATCAGATGGGAAAACCTAAATTTAAAAATTAAAAATCGAACCCTGTTAATTTTTTTTAAAGTTGGATGAAAGTGCAAATTATCCAAATTAATTAATTGTCCAAATTATGGACAAATATTTCAGATTCAGTGTGCAAGAACCTTAAGCAATCAGCCTTCGCTTGTCTGATCTTGGTGCGCTTGTGTAAATTGTATCCTCAGTTTGTTGTTCTTAGCTGACAGACATGACCAGTGTATGCCTTTAGGTGCTGCCATGTGATTGGCTGATTAAATATCTGTGTTATCAAGTAGTTGAATAATATAGTGATCAATGGGTTCTGTCAGATTTATAAACTAAAATCCTACACACTGACACTGTGTAAAATATGCAAATGCACATTTGTGCAAATTTTGAGAATAGCCTAACAACCATCTAACAATGACAACCACATACAGCAAAAGATTTTCTGGTGCACTGATATAAAGCTGAAGAGAGAGAGAAAAAAGATGATGAGAAGACTAAAAAGCTCAGCTTCTGTGGACTGGTTTTGACTTCTGTTATTCAGCCATTTTTTGGCAAGCAAAATCCAGCCTTTTCAATAAGCATCGCACAGTCAGGTATTTTGTGTGAGTGTGAATAGTTTCATTATGCAGATTACACATCTGGTTTAAGATGGTTGTATTTGGTCTGGTTTGAAAAATACTTTTGTTTGAGCTGTGTTTCGTGTATTGCTACACTATTTACAATGGACCTTTTTTGACTGCAATTTTTTATAGATATTGAGCAAATGTGACAACATGGGGCTGGGCGATAATAATAATAAACAATATTATATTTAATTCAAGATAAAATTTATGTCAATAACAATGATAAGCTCTGGACTTTTTTACTCTATATTTATTCAATAGCCAATCACGCAGCAGGAATGTGCAACAATGGAAATCCAAATGTGTGTTGATATTAGAGATGTACCGAATTTTTGACCACCGAAGATTTATCAGCCTGAAATAGGTTATGCCTATTATTGGAACCTCTAATTTTTGTGGCTTCAGTCATTGTTGAGGTACTCTTTTAAATCTGGAAGCATTAACTACTTATATACTGTAGAAATATATATTGTTATCATTTAATATGGAAAATAATGATCAAGACTGCATTTTTGCCATATCGCCCAGCCCTATGATGACTACACCTTTACTATTAAGAGATTGTCTTTTCCAAGGATGATTTATTGTTTATTGATGGTGGTGGTGTTTAAATGACAGCCTTGTAAGATGTACTTTGCATTTTTGAAAGGATTATATTGCCACAACATTGTATCGGTGTTATGATTGGCCAGATTGTCTGTCAATCAAAAATGGTGCAAAGTGACAAGGGGATAGAATATTGGTGTTATGATTGGCAAGATCGCATTTCAATCAAAAAAAAGGTGCAAAGTGACAGGGGCACAGAATATCTTGTTATGATTGGACTCTGTAAGGGGTGCGGATCCAAATGCAGGGTTTTATTGACAGGATGGTCAATGATCAACACAGGATCAAACAGACGTATGAGGGCAATCCAGAGTCGTAGTCGAAATAGCAGGCAAATGGTCAGAAGGCAGGCAGCATACAGGAGTAATCAAACAAAACAAAGCAAAGGTTCAAAACATGGAAGGCAAGGCAAGGAAAACGTGTTGTAATGTCACTTAACAGATAACAAGACTCAGCAACAACAGAGTGTTAGTGCGCTGTATTTATGTGTGTGCAATCAGTCCTTGAGCAGCATCAGCTGTGTGTTTGTAATCAGTCAGGATCAGGAACCGGTTGTGTGTGTGTGTGTGTGTGTGTGTGTGTGTGGTGCATGACTGAATATGTAGTCCATGAAATGGTGGATTTGTAGTCCATAAGTCAACTGTGTGTTTACCAGTGATCTGCACTGATGGCCTAATGTGACTAGGGCATAGAATATTGGTGTAATTATTGGCCATATCGCCTGTCAATAAAAAAATGGTGCAAATTGACAGGGACACAAAATATCAGTGTTATGATTGGCCAGATCACCTGTCAAGAAAAAAATGCCAGAAAATGACTAGGGGACACAGAATATTGGTATTATGATTGGCCAGATCGTCTGTCAATCAAAAAATAGTGGAAAGTGACAAGAGGACACAATATTGGTGTTATGATTGGCCAGATTGCCTGTCAATCAAAAAATGGAGCAAAGTGATATGGGCACAGAATATCGGTGTTATGATCAGCCTGATCGCCTGTCGATCAATAAATGATGGAGTGACAGGACCACAAAATGTCATTATTATGCTTGGCCAGATTGCCTGTCAATAAAAAAAAATGCCGGAAAGTGACTAGGGCACAAAATATCAGCAATATGATTGGCAAGATTACCTGTCAATCAAAAAATTGTGCAAAGTGACAGTGGCACAGAATATCTGCGTTTTGATTGGCCAGATCGCCTGTTAATAAAAAAAAATTGTGGAAAGTGAAAGAGGCAAAGAATTCCGGCATTATGTTTGGCCAGATCGCCTGTCAATAAAAAAAATGGCACAAAGTGATGAGGGCACAAAATATTGCTGTTATGATTGCTTATTATTATGCAATTATGCCAGATCGCTTGTCAATCAAACTGCCAGCGAAGGGTCAATTAGAGAAAAGTCCCTTTAAGAAAAGTCATTTCACAGAGCAGCCATCTTTCAACGCCTCTCAGGCAGTATGCTCGGGCAAACATCCAATTCTCAAAAATGGCTTGCCAAGCTTAGATTAAATTTCATATTAGGAATCACCAAAAAAATTAAACAACAACAGTCTCTTTAGTTTCACTTCTAAACATTCAAATCACTCAAAATCTGCAGAAACTCAATAACATCTGGTCCGAGACCCTCCCCCAGAGAATCGTCAGTCTATATCGATCGATATTGACCATACACTTTTCCCCATTCAAAACCATACGAATGCCATGTCTTGTGTATTCTATAGTCTTTGATTAGATTGAGTTAACTATGAAGCCACGGCTGATTGGATAATAATGGATCATTATATAGCTTTTGTTCCATTATACTCTTTTGTAAGGCATTTAAATACAATAGGGACCTTCAGCTTTAATCGACTAGCTTCAACTAAATGGTGCCTGCTTTTCTTTTCTTCATCTTGCCACTGTGTTTAACTTGCTGTGCTGCTCTCTGGCAGGGCTTTGGTCTGCTGGGTCTCTTTCCTCTGCTGATGAGGTGTGTTAAGGAGATGACATTAGCCAAACTCAGCGCCGTCTTCAGAATCGCCTCTTACGTCCTGCTCGCTCTCTCAAACAACACATGGATGGTGTTTCTCGGTAAGCTTCCATCACTCATATGACTAATATATGATTTATATTAATGATGTGTTTACACAATGAAGCTCCTTGCAATGTTATTGTGCATGAAGAATGATCATTACGTTCAAGGTAATGTTGCCGGAGGGTCAATGACAAAACGATCATTTATTTTGTTCAGGTCTATTAATTAAAACAGAAATGTATTAAAATATGTTCTGCACACACACTGACTTGATTATATATGTTGTGAGAGATGCATGTTGATGATTTCTGAATTAAAACATTATTATTTCTGATTTTACATTGGGATTTATTTTATAGTGTCCATAACATGGTAAAATTAATATTGAAAAGATATATAGAATATACATATATAAATAATATATATAAATAATATATATATATATATATATAAGGCTTTCTGATTACTTAGGGGCATAAAAAATTAAGGAAAATATATCAGCATATTATTATTATTAGTATTATTATTAATTGTGCATTATTATTACTTTTATTATTTTTTTATTATTATTATTATTATTAAGAGATAAAACACTTTAAAGAAAACAAAATAAAAAAGTTACAATATTTACATTATTCATTCATTCATTTTCTTTTCGGCTTAGTTATTAATCCGGGGTCGCCACAGCGGAATGAACCGCCAACTTATCCAGCACATGTTTTATGTAGCGGATGCCCTTCCAGCTGCAACCCATCTCTGGGAAACATCCATACACACTCATTCACACTCATACACTACGGACAATTTTAGCTTACCCAATTCACCTGTACCACATGTCTTTGGACTGTGGGGGAAACCAGAGCACCCGGAGGAAACCCACGCGAACGCAGGGAGAACATGCAAACTACACACAGAAACACCAACTGACCCAGCCTTTGCTCAAACCAGCGACCTTCTTGGTGTGAGGCGACAGCACTACCTACTGCGCCACTGCATCGCCTATATTATATTATATTATATTATATTATATTATATTATATTATATTATATTATATTATATTATATTATATTATATTATATTATATTATATTATATTATCTACAGTTTGGGGTCAACTAAGATCAAATGATTATTTAATTATTAACAAACAATTATATTATATAAAAAAACGGCATTGTGCATTCTGTTTTATTCTATTTTAGCCAGTGTTTCTTTCTTTATTTGTTCATTTCATTATTAATTCCAAGAAATTAATTTATTCATCATGGGTGCATTTAACTGATCAAAGTAAAGATGAAAGTAAAGACAATTGCAAAGACAGTTAAAAAGCATTTCTAAATTAAATCAATGCTGTTCTGAAAGAAGACAAAAAACAATAAACAATACAACACAATAATAATAGGCACAACTTTGATAATAATAATAATAATAATAATATTAGAATGATTTTTGAATGATCATGTGACACAAATAACAAATTCTCAACATTTGTTTTTTACTGTATTTCTGAGCCTTCACTGAAAAAAAATATTAATTGGATGCAAGGCTTGACATTAACACCTGCCAACCCACCAAATGCGGGTAGATTTCAGCTGTGGTGGGTTAGAAAACCACTCTCACTAGCCACTTTGGCTGGTTGAAGATGATTTTTAAATTATAGTTTTCTTAAAAGCAGGGTTCGAGAATAAAGATGGCCCAATGTGTGTGCAAATGTCATCTTAGAATCGAGAAGCAGCATGACCAACAAAAATAGCGTTCGCGCGAGCAAAAGAAAGCAGGTAAATACCGAATGATCACTCGTGCTCACAGGTGATGTGATGTGCGCTCCCGTTTCCTGGCGCGAAGCAACCATGCCTGGAAACGCAACTGCTGCGATCGATTCTCTTTGAAATAGACTGGACAAAAAGTGATGCATGCGCACCCACAATCCTGCTGCTTCCAAAAGCTCCGGATGTTTTTAAAATATGTCTTTTTGTAAACAGCAGTGGTTGCTGGTTTTGTTTTAACTGTTCTTTGAACAGAACAAATTATGGGTTTAACGTTACCCTTGTGCACATGATCATCCTTTCATTATCACACACGGTATGTTTTTCACCTGCTTTCTTTTGCTTACAATTATTTTTGTTAATATAGTTTAATTATCATTTTTACAATAACATTGCTTTAATAGGAGATTAACTCCCCATGTATGTGTAGTCAACTGGTGATCTGAGAGACCTTTAGCATGGACAGACTAGGCTACTGTGCATAGTTTTAGATACATGGCAATAATTATTTTTTAAACGTAATACTTTTTTTTTAAAGAAAGGTTTTGTTGAATAAAAAGGAGCATGTATACAGTTATATTTTCCATGTTTTGACATATTATTTAACATTTGTGGCTAAGAAATAGCTATTTATTTATTTTTGCTGTGGTCAGAGATAAATTTGGTAAATCCTTAGTGTTGAGCCCTGAAAATAAAGCCCTGAAATAAAAACGAATTGCAATGCAACACTATGAATCCACAACCCATTTGCTCATGTACATTAAGCAAGTTCATAGAAAAAAAAAAGTGAAATGAGTGAGAAGGCATGTGGACATAACACAAAGTCTAAATCAAGTAATTTTAGCATGCCAAAGTCATATTTATGCATATAAAATATATTTTCCCAACAACAAAATTGTGGCTAGTGGCTAGTAATGTTGGAAAACTACTAGCCACAGTGGATGGTGATCAAAAAAGTTCATGCCAAGCCCTGATTGGATGTACTGAAATTAAGGTGTTTTATACAAATTTTTGTGTTTTGTTTAGTTCAACTTAATTTGTTTGTTTAAATTCAGCCCATATAAATTGCTTGCAACCACTAACCTTAAAAATATTATTAATAAAACCAATGAATCATTTTTTCAGTGTTGGTGAGCATAAGAGACTTTTTCAAAAACTTATATACAAACAATACACACCATAAATGGTTCTGGAGTGCGTTTCCCAAACAACGACGTAACTCGTGGCTGAACTATCATAGTGCGATGCATCGTTTGGCAAAAGAACTATGTAGTGACGAGTGTTTCCCAAAACCCATAGTTTCTCTGTCGCAGATCCATCGCTTGAACTATGTCAGTTATGACGCAAAACGCCCATAATGATGCTTAAACGGGGTGGAGTAACTTCTTCAGAGAACAGCCCCATCATTTCTTTGTGCAAATTATATTGTTTTACACAAACACGCATTTAAAATAAAATCCAATATTAGTTTTGGTAAAAACATGCACTCATTTTCCATATTAATTAAAATATATGTAAATGGAACATATAGGGCCAATGTTTGCTTTACTAATATTATTGAGAAGTTGAGCATTACATATTCTATTCTAAAACATAAAATCACTTACAAAAGCTAACACTATTCTAATATCCTATATAAATCATATAAATAAATAAATAATGAGGCGATTTATTATAAATATATTTACTTTAATAATAATATTAATAATAATAATGATGATGTTGATGATGATTATTATTATTATTATTATTATTATCATTATTATTATTTAGGATATTGTTTATTTATTAAAAAATGAAATACAATTTGACACATGCAAACCACAGCAGAAAGTTCTAACCAACAGACCCATGTCATATACAGCAGAGAAACTTAATAAATAACCCACTATAAAATAAAAGAATTAACGTATGCTATGTTTTTTTTTTTTCACAAGCTTTGGAGACGTACTGTAACATAATTTCCGCTTTTAAATATACCTATAGCTTTCGCCATGAGGCTGTGTTCAAAATGATATCAATGTTTTCAAAGTGCACTGCGAAGGGAGCACAATTGTAAACATGAAGATCGCTAAAACTGAACTGTAAAAATACTTTGAAAGCAAATTACACCTAAGAGAGATTAACTTAATGCTTTTTTATTTTTAATAATTCCAGCTTTGAATGTTGGAATGTTCTAAATGAATAGGGCATAGGGGGGATAAGTGGGAATAGAACACAGCCAGGAACTATGCTTTTAACTACAGCTCCAGAGGTGTCGTTTCAAGAGCTCAAGTTTGCGACGCAGCTTGCGAATGTTCGTTGAAGCGATGGATTTGGGAAACAGCAAATCAAAGAACTATGTTTGTAACGACGGAACTTGCGACCTTAGTTGGCTAACGATGGTTTTGGGAAACGCACCCCTGAATAGGTTATAATCAATCATGTGGTTTTGGTGACGTGCGAAATTCCGATCGAAGGCAGGAAGTAAAAAACTGAATGGGAGAGATAGAGGAAAGTAGATGATTTACGCAGCAGATGCCCTTGCAGCTGCAACCCAGTATTGGGAAACACCCATAAACACTCATTCATACTCATACACTACAGCCAATTTAGATTATCCAATTCACCTATAGTGCATGTCTTTGGACTGTGGGGGAAACCGGAGCACCCGGAAAAGGAAATTTTTGCGATTTATACCATATTTCAAAGGAGATATAAATAGAAAAGGAACCACAAATGTTGGGCATGATCCTTACATCATGAAGAGGGTTGAGTTTTCTTCTGAACTAAAATATATTCGTCATCGAGGCGGCAGATACTGCATAAGCTATGTTATATGAAAAAATACTATAGTAAATACTATAGTGTTTAGAAGTATTTGGAACTATAGATAATTACTTGAATTAAACTGTCGTAGTAATTATATTGTTGCCGTGTTATGACATTACTGTAGTAATAAACAAATTATTTAATAGGCTTCAGTTTCTAAAATTATACACCATCATGATGCACCACAGTTTACACTAACGTTACAGTATTTATTACAGTTTACTATGCTACAGTATTTGGTAGCATTGATTAACAATGAGTTGTACATATTATACACTTTACTACAGTTGAAGTCAGAATTATTTGCCCCCGTTTATTTTTTTCTCCAATTTCTCTAGAAGATTTTTTCAACACATTTCTAAACATAATAGTTTTAATAACTCATTTCTAAAAACTGATTTATTTTATCTTTTGTCATGATGACAGTAAATAATATTTTACTAGATATTTTTCAAGACACTTCTATACAGCTTAAAGTCACATTTAAAGGCTTAACTAGGTTAATTAGGTTAACTAGGCAGGTTAGGGTTATAAGGCAAGTTATTGTATAACGATGGTTTGTTCTGTAGGCTATCGAAAAAAATAGCTTAAAGGGGCTAATAATTTTGACCTTAAAATGACTTTTAAAAAATTAAAAACTGCTTTTATTCTAGCCGAAATAAAACAAATAAGACTTTCTCCAGAAGAAAAATGTTATCAGACATACTGTGAAAATTTCCTTGCTCTGTTAAAAATCATTTGGGAAATATTTAAAAACTAAAACTAAAAATTCAAGAGGGGCTAATAATTTTGACTTCAACTGTATGTGGTTCAAAAACATGTTTATTACAAATTACTATAGTTTTGCCCAATAGAATCTTCCAGACATCACAAAATAACAGATGAAAGCATACATTATTTACATTAATACATTAATATTTATTTATTTTTGTAAGGGGGAAAACCGTCTAGTTTTATCGCAAGGGTTGCACTTCTTTTGTGTTCGGTTAATGAACTTACCATCAACAAACATTCATCGCTGCTGCACGAATAGACATTATGGTTGTTTATAAACACCAGTAAGAACATGGATTATTGCGAAACAAGTGAGAGATTTCATTGCAGCGTTTACATGTCAGGGTGAGTTATATGTTCTCCTGGATATTGTATAAGTGTGGTGTTTGTATCTGATTTTTATATAACACATTGACATATTTATACACATAGCTAGGCCTGTATATAATCTTTATTATTGCTGCAAAACTAATACACATGGATGTATTGGATAAATTTTAATTACATATTTTTCCTTTTTGCCTTTTTCTTGAACTTTCCCCCCTTTATGCCTGAAAACTTTTGGATGTCTATAAAAGCTGTTTGGCATTTCTTATTTTGGCTGATTTAAACAATTATGAACAACATAAAACAAAAACATTTTGATGTTCTGATCGCGATTCCTACATAGAAGAATCACTTCCTGCGCGAGTCTTGCGCGTTATCAATGACGTCGTGTCAAAACAACCTATACTATATAAATGAATGGTTCTGTATATAATATATTATAAATAACTTTTGACCAGAAAAGCAAAGACTTCAAAAAACAAAACAAAACACTAGTGATGTTAAAAGAGATTTGTATGATCTTATTTATTTATTTATTTTTAGCTGTCATTGACTTTGGAAGTGATGTTATGCTAATGACATTTGATATGCTGTCGCACAGCATCGGGGGAAACGCTTTACACTCCAAACCTTAAAGCTGGTTCAAAACAACATGACTGACCCTGTTTCAAATCTGTCAGCGAGCGTATCAAAGCGCATCTCTCTCCCCTTGAACAATGTGGATTTCTTTTGTCAGTATGTGACATGCACAAAGCACACGTTTTCCACTCGAGGCCCAACAGTCTTCACTTCAGCTGACTGTTGTAACAAGACAGTCAAATGGGTAAATGTTCAGAAAAAACAGAAAAATCTCTACCTGACCAGACTTTTTATAGTTCACATTCACACTGCTGTCTTGTTTCCAGAGGGGCCGCACCTCTAAAGACGAGTTTTCGGAGTGCTAAGTAATGATAACATTGTGCCAGCCGCCATAGATCGGCCTTAATACTGTTAATTAAATAAATGGTTGTGGGAAATTGTTATTCTAATCGATGTGGCGGACTGAAGCTTTTTAAAGGGAGATGAGTGGCGGCTCTGATGAATAATCAGCGCCTGGGAAGGTGGAATTTGCATGCTGGTCTTTTCTGTTGGCTGCGATAATGAGGGGCACAGCGGCGGCACACGAGAGTCATAACCTCCATTCGGAGTACAGCGCATGTGTGACGCCTCAGAAATGGCACACACACATAGAGAAAGACTCACTGCATACGCATCAATGCAATTGCAGAATTTTTTTTTGTTCTCCTGAGGATTTTCTTTTCTTGATCACGGATGATCAGCGCAGAGCGAGTGACTTTACATTTTGAGCCATTAGGAAAAGCCCATGCTCTGTAATCACAATTACCTCGCAGAATGTCATACATACAGATTAAGCTCATGAATTATTGAATATTCCATTTACGTTCACTTACACTTCGGAACTGCTTTCAGGATTCTTCTAGCATCACCACATAGATTAGTTAATTGTGGGGTTTTTGTTTAACTTGAAAGAGGAGCTGGGTGGTTTTGGTACACTTCAAGTGACTTGTAGTGGCATTACAAAAGTAAAGGATGTTTTTTAATGGCCTTTGTACAAAAAATGACCTAAGGTACATCCAGGCCATTGTAAGCATATGTTATTGCATGGCTGTTTGGAATACTCGATTGTGATTGGTCAGTCGTGACATTCCAAGATATGTTATTCCGAGATAACAACTGCTGAATAACAGGCTTATTGGGGAACTTCGAATTACATTGAGCAGGTAGTGAATAGGCCTACATTCACATCCATATCATACCTGTCAACATTGGGATGTAACCCCCCCCCCCCCCCCCCCCCCCAATCAGATCAGAAATACGTTTTTATTATTATTTACAAAGGATATAATAATTAGTATACATTATATACATTAGAAAAGTCTGCAAATAAATTAGCAAACAGTTCAGCTCATTAAAACTGTTAGCTATTATAAAGAAATAGAATCAAGTTGTCAAATCTCATCTTTTCTTCACTGTATAACCTAAACATTCTGATTAAAGAGCAGCGAATGAATCTCTCATTTAGATTGTTTTTGGTCTGATTACATTAAATAACAAAGCTGTCACTTTAAAACTGCACAGATCTATAGTGAAAGCATTTGATTGTTTTCCTAACTGTTTATGCTCATTTAAGACAAAATTTGTTGTGTTTAAAAGAAAACCCAACAAGATCGACATGTCGTTATTATTATTTTTCATTCATTCATTTATTTTATTTTCGGCTTAGTCCCTTTATTAATCTGGGGTCGCCACAGTGGAATGAACTACTATTATTATTATTATTATCATTATGATGATGATGTGTATATGTCTGTTCAAACACGCACCCAAAACCCAGTGTCCACTTGAGCTCAGCATCAAATCACGTACGTACAGAATCCGCTTGGGAAACAGCGTCTATTATCACTATAGAGAGCATCAGCTGACAGTCATGCATCTTTATATGAACTGACTGTTTTGAGGATTGCATAGAGGCAATTGCGCCTGTAATGAAAAGGAAATGAATCGCGCCGTTTTTTGTTTATTTCAAAGTGTTTCCATCAGGTTTTCATGCCTAAATAAAATGAAAGCACAAAACTGGTTCACATTTAAGAGCAAGGGTGGCCCCTGGTGGTTCGGCGGTATGGGTTGCATATAGGGAGGATCGGAAAGATAAAAAATACGGGAGAAATACGGGAAAATACCTTTACGGGATGACAGCGGGATAGAACTGTAAAATACGGGAGAATCCTGGGAAAAACGGGAGGGTTGACAGGTATGATCCATATAGCCTACAGGCTTTATTCTGTGATAAGAACATCTTGGATGTACTTTATCCCTAATATAACACCCGAGAGGCTTATCTGTAGCTCAGCATAATATGGTGCCTGAAGGGCTTTATTTTTCAAAAACAACTGCCTGGATGTACTTTATCTCACTTATTACATGGCTACTTGACACAAAATTTAAGATAAAAATAGACACAAAACTTTGTTCTTAGCCATAATAGTTGATTATTTCTTTAATTAAATGGAAAGCTGACAGAAACGAAAATGGTTGAATGGAGCATAAACTAACGTATGTATTATTCAGTAACAAGATGGCACCAAATGGTCAAAAACAGCAGAGAGACAAGCATATAATCAGAGAAGCATATGTAACCCATCGGTCCTACTGCACCCAACCTGGTCTGAGCTGGGATCGAACCGGCAATTCTTTGTATAGGAGTCAGTTGCTCTAATAAGGAGGTTAAAGTCCATGGCCTCTAGCGTCTGTCACTAGAGCACCTTCTGAGGTCAAAGGATTGTGATTGGTCAGTCGTGACATTCCAAGATACGTTATTTTGAGATAACAACTGCTGAATAACAGGCTTATCAGGGAACTTCGAATCACATTGACCAGGCAGTGAATAGGCCTACATTCACATCCATATAGCCTACAGGCTTTATTATTGTTGATAAGAAAATTTTTTGTAGGGGTGTCGGTTGCTCTAATAAGGAGGCTTAAGACCATGGCTGTCGCTAGAGCACCTTCTGAGGTCAGAGGAGTGAGGTTTACCTGCATAGCACTTCGCTAGCTGGCTTCCATTACACTCACTCCCTTAAACCTCACACCCATCCCGGACGAGCCCCCACGTGTAACCCTACTGCACGCAAGCCGGTCTGAGCTGGGATCGAACCAGTGATTCTTTGCATGAGAGTTGGTTGCTCTAACAAGGAGGCTAAAGACCATGGCCTCTAGCGTCTGTCACTAGAACACCTTTAGAGGTCAGAGGAATGTGGTTTACCTGCATAGCACTTTGCTAGCTAGCCTCCGTTACACATATACATATGGATGTGGACGTAATTACTGACAGCCAGATGATTTGAAGTATCCGGATGAGCCTGTGTTATTATTATCAGGAATTGTCTGACTAATCAGAATGAAGCATTCCATTTTCAGCATTTTTCAGATTTTTTTTCAACACATTCCTAAACATAATAGTTTTAATAACTCATCTCTAATAACTGATTTATTTTATCTTTGCCATGATGACAGTAAATAATATTTTACCAGATATTTTTCAAGACTCTTCTATACAGCTTAAAGTCACATTTAAAGGCTTAACTAGGTTAATTAGGTTAACTAAACAGGATAAGGTAATTAGGCAAGTTATCGGATAACAATGGTTTGTTCTGTAGACTATCGAAAAAAAAATATAGCTTAAAGGGGCTAATAATTTTGACCTTAAAGTGGTTTTTAAAAAATTAAAAACTGCTTTTATTCTGGCCAAAATAAAACAACTAAGACGTTCCCCAGAAGAAAAAATATTAAAATTGCCTTGCTCTGTTAAACATCATTTGGGAAATATAAAAAAATAAAAATAAATAAAAGGGGGGCTAATATTTACGACTTCAACTCTACATATTAAAAAGAGTATTCTAATCCTAAGAAGTGCTACTCTTTTATATGGTGATAAATAAAAGTGTGGCAAACCTTTTAATTAGATTTATTGAGGTGCATTTCCAAAAAACATTGTTAGACAAATAAGCATGTTCTGTTGACATAAACACACGAAGAAAAGGAGGTGTAGAAAGGCAGTGAAAGCTCAGACAGCAGCTGAAATCTCTCAGTAGGTATTCAGCAACCCTCTGCCCTTCCTCAGAGTAAATTAACATTAGCTGCTTCAGTCCAATTGACTATGTGTATATCGACAGAATTGACTATGTTTATATCGACAGAATATAATGTTTCATTGAGTTCATCATTCCAACATACATTCACACACTTGTGTGATTGAAACTGTACCTCTCGAGCTGTGATTAGGAGCAGAGTTCCTGACTGCATTTGATTCCAATTTATCTCTCTATATGCCCTATTCATTTCAAACACTTGAAACACCATCCACTCTGAATGATTATGAAAACTTCAAGTTGTATTGTTCACATTTTATGGCATTTTCTCTCAAAGTCATTTTTAATTACCGTTTTAATGATCTTCAGACTGACAATTGTGCTTCCTTCTAAGTGCAGCTATATTTATGCTATTGTGTTTATTCTACTCCATACTGTGTATTTAGAATGCAGCCCCATAGAAAAAAAAAATACTTTTAAGATTTACAAATTAAAATCTTTTACATTTGCAAAGCTAGGAAAAAACAAAACATATACCTTAATGGTTTTAATATACAAAGTCAGAATTATTAGCCCTCCTAAATTATTAGCCGGCTTGTTTATTTTTTTCCCCAATTTGTGTTTAATAGAAAGAAGATTTTCTCAACACATTTCTAAACATAATAGTTTTAATAACTCATTTCTAGTAACTGATTTATTTTTATCTTTGCCATGATGACAGTAAATAATATTTGACTAGATATTTTTCAAGACACTTCTATACAGCTTAAAGTGACATTTAAAGGCTTAACTAGGTTAATTAGGTTTACTAGGCAGGTTAGGGTAATTAGGCAAGTTATTGTAAAATGATGGTTTGTTCTGTAGATTATCAGAAAAAATATAGTTTAATTTTGTCCTTAAAATGGTGTTAAAAAATTTAAAACTGCTTTTATTCTAGCCGAAATAAAACAAATAAGACTTTCTCCAGAAGAAAAAAATATTATCAGACATACTGTGAAAATTTCTTTGCTTTGTTAAAAATAATTTGGGAAATATTTAAAAAAGAAAAAAAAAAATCAAAGGGGGGCTAATAATTCTGACTTCAACTGAATATGAAAAGTAGCTATACAGTATGTATTCAAGATTTCTGGACTGTTTTGAGTATAATGTCAAAAATTGTAAAAGTAATTTAAATAAAAAACATTACACTGTTGTATAATTTATTTCTGAAACCAAATATATATATTTTTTAGTAAAATAATGACAATTATTTTTTGTACTTTATCCCTACATAACACCCGAGAGACTTATCTACAGATCAGCGCAATATGGTGGCTGAAGGGCTTTATTCTGCGAAAACAACTGCCTGGATGTACTTTATGTCACTTATTACGCGGCTACTGTAAAATAAAAAAAATAAAAATAAAAAAATGTAAAATAAAAATAGACACAAAACATTGTTCTGAGCCATAATAATTGATTATTTCTTTAATTAAATGCAAAGCTGTCAGAAATTAAAATGGCTAAATGGAGCATAAATTGACATGTATTATTCAGTATGAACAAGATATACAGTGCAGGATATAAGTATTGAACTAGTGTTGTCACACAGTGTTGCTAACATTTGAGCATTACTGAGTGGGGTTTTAAACAGCGCTGATTTACCATTGTGTTCACATGCTCAACAGAAATGACAGTGGCCGTGAAGTTTATCATTTCACTGAACTCACCACTGTTTACTGAGTGTAACTACAAATACAAGGACACTGGAGTGTTTTAAAGCCATGAAGATCAGCTGGTCTGTTTATGAACTGACATAAGAGTGATTCGCCGATGACTTGGCTGATCTTCACGGCTTTAAAACCCTCCAGTGTTTCAGTACAGATTGGTCCAGAAATTCCAGTACTGTGACAGCACTACCCTGGTTTATCTTCATCCTCCTGCTAATGCAGATGTTGGACTGAAGCAGCTAATATTAATTTACAATGACGAAGGGTTGATGAAGAACTGAGAGATTTTAGCTGCTGTCTGGGTTTTCACTGCCTTTCTGCACTTCCCTTTCTTCATGTGTTTAATACTTTTTCCCTGTGTAATTTCTTTTGATTGCACATAACTTCATTTTTAAACTATTTAGATTAGTTTTCTTTGCATATATGGCTTTATTTGGTTGTTACCAACATCTAGTGAAAATTTCAAGTCAGCAGCACAGCATTTGTTTTCTAAAAAAAATGGTTCACATGTTAAATACTTATATCCCCCACTGTATAATCAGACAAGCATATAAATATGGATATGAACGCATTCACTGACAGTCAGATCATTTGAAGTACCCAAATGAGCCTGTGTTATTATTATCAGCAACTGTCCGACCAATCAGAATCAAGCATTCCAGAAAGCTGTACATAATATATAGAGATATTCGTAAGAGTATTCTAATCCCGAGAAGTGTTACTGTTTTAGATGGTGCTAAATACAAATGTGGCAAAAGTTTTAATTTGGTTTACTGAGGTGCATTTCCAAAAAAATATTGTTAGATAAATAAAACTACAGGTTTCGACGTTACAGACATAGTTGATTCTGTGTTTCCCTGAGTTCATCATTCCAACTTGCATTCATTCACTTGTGTGGTTGGAACTGTACCTCTAGAGCTGTGATTAGAAGCAGAGTTCCTGACTGCATTTTATTCCAATTAATCTCCCATATGCCCTATTCATTTCAAACACTTGAAACACCATCCACTCTGAATGATTATGAAAGTTGTGTTGTTCACATTTTATGGCATTTGCTCTCAAAGTCATTTTTAATACAGGTCACTTTTATTGATCTTCAGACTGACAATTGTGCTTCCTTCTAAGTGCAGTTATATTTATGCTATTGTGTTTATTCTGTTTAGAATGCAGCTCCATGGTTAAAAACCTTTTATGATTTGCAAGCGAAAATCTTTTACATTTCCAAAGCTAGGAAAAACAACACATATACGTTAAGGGTTTTAATTTATATGAAAATTAGGGCCTATCTGTACTGTATGTATTCAAGATTACTGGACTGTTTTGAGTACAATGTCAAAAATTGTAAAAAATAATTCAAATAAAAATACGTCACACTTGTGTAAAATTTATTTCTGAAACCAAGTATAATTTTTAAATTTACATGTTGTTGTTTGACCTATATATTTGCAGCTGTTTGAGATTACACATGCAGCTATATGCAGGATAGATGTTATTTTAAGTAGTTTTAAGTTTTGTTTACAATATTACAATAAAATATGGAACATTCTCAAAAATATTTGTAAAAAAAAAAAAAAGGATATGCCTTGTTTACCAATTAAGTATCTATTAAGTGTGCAAGGAAAAAAAAAGAAAGAAAGAAAGAAAGAAAGAAAGAAAGAAAGAAAGAAAGAAAGAAAGAAAGAAAGAAAGAAAGAAAGAAAGAAAGAAAGAAAGAAAGAAAGAAAATGATACCTTGAAGAGAATTGCACTTTGGTAGTTTGTTCACATGTTGTTTATGTTTATGTCCTGGTCATACAGTACCTTGTATAGTTTTAGCAATAATAATCTAATAAATTGCACAATTAACATTAAATGTTAGCAATAATTACTCTCAGAACAACTTTAAGTTATAGAACAAACACATTAAACTACTGTAGGTTTTTAAAATACAAATAAGTTCACCTAACAGTTGAAGTCAGAACTATTAGCCCCCCTGAATTATTAGCACCCCTGTTTATTTTTTCCCCAATTTCTGTTTAACAGAGAGAAGATTTTCTCAACACATTTCTAAACATAATAGTTTTAATAACTCATTTCTAATAACTGATTTATCTTATCTTTGCCATGATGACAGTAAATAATATTTGACTAGATATTTTTCTGGACACTTCTATACAGCTTAAAGTGACATTTAAAGGCTTAACTAGGTTAATTAGGTTTACTAGGCAGGTTAGTGTAATTAGGCAAGTTATTGTAAAACGATGGTTTGTTCTGTAGATTATCAAAAAAAAAGATATAGTTTAATTTTGTCCTTAAAATGGTGTTTAAAAACTTAAAACTGCTTTTATTCTAGTCAAAATAAAACAAATAAAACTTTCTTCAGAAGAAAAAACATTATCAGACATACTGTGACATTCTCTGCTCTGTTAAACATCATTTGGGAAATATTTAAAAAAGAAAAAAAATTAAAAAGGGGGCTAATAATTCTGACATCAACTGTATATCATACACATTTCCGCTGTGGACTGCATATGTAATTTGGCATTTGCTGTACATATGTTGAGAAAATTTGCATGTTCATGTTTTCAAATCGATTAAGATCTTTGCGTAGTTTGTGTGTGTTTTTCTGTTTACATGTTTTTTCTTAACTTTCAGTGCATTTGAGCTCTATCAGCCACTGTAACTATTACATAAAGTCCCAGTTTCACAAACCGGGCTTAGCTTAAGCCAGGACTAGACCTTAGTTAAATTAGGCTATTTAAGCCACATTTATAAAAACAGCCTTAGAAAAATACATTACTGGTGTGCACCTGTAAATAAAAAATGACACTGCCATATTTTAAGACATCTCACTGCAAGTTATTTTCCGTTGAGACAGCTCAAACACGCAATTTAATCCAAGACTAGCCTTAAACCTTGTTTGTTGAACCGGGGGAAAATGTATTCAGAACCTGTTGTTTTGGAAGATTGGCATCAAAACTGTTTCTAGACAAAAGTTTTGAGCTCTAATATTTACAGGATAATGACCTACAATAATGAGGTACAATGAACTCTAATCATCTGATTTCTCAGCTCATTACCTCTTTAACTTACTTAAATGTTTACTATTAATCTTACCAGTTTTCTGAAGTTTCTGATGTGGTGTTTGAGTTCGTGTGGTCTGTTCTGTGTTTTTTTTTTTTTGTAGTTGCTGTAGTCGGTGCTCCATCTGGTATTAGTCAAGCAGTGATTCGTTCTTTGTCTTCTGCCATCGTGGGACCTGATGAACAAGGTACAGTAATGTGTTAAAAAATAGCACAAAACAGCACAACAGTATCATGGTAAAGAAAGAAATGTAAAACCATATCTATCTGGAAGAGGTAGCCTAACAGACTTACTGTAGTTTCTGCAAAAATGTTAGATTTAAAAATAAACCACAGTATAATAATACCACATTAATAAAAGATGTTCCACAATAAGTATGTATTTTTGTAAAGCTGCAATAGGACTATAGCTGGGTTTGCATCAACTTTTTGTGACAAATTCTGAATACAAATTCGTTAATTAGCAAAAAAAAAAAGTTTTTTACACTCCCTTGAAGAAAAAAAAGATGAAATGAAAATGGAAGATAGAAAAAAATTTGCAGAATAAACGTTAGCTGTGTCTCATTTCAGAGGCTGCATCCTCTGAAGGATGCAGACTTCAATGTAGGACTTGGCGATACAGCAAAAAATAAGTAGTAAAATAGACAAATAGTTTTAATAGTCAAAAACAAAAATATTTAAACAAAAATATATCATCACTTTATAATAAAATAAACCTCTTAAGACTCTTAAACCTGATAAACAAAATGTTACAAAGTGTGTGCAATGGTAATGTGTAAACGCTGAACAATCAAAGCAAACTTTAAGGTGTCAATAATAATACAGTAAACCTCCAACTCTGTAAACAAAACTAATTATAATAATCAAATCTGAGCTTTCAAGTAAAGGAACTAAACAAATTGGGAAGTTGGATGACTATATTGCCACCTACAGTATGCTAAAAATCTTTCAGATTGGGTGCTAGAGGCTAGGATGCAAAAGAAAAGAAACCAAAAAGCAACTCTGGCAACATCCTTACATCCTTTTTTGGATTTACAGTCTCCTCACTGCTATGTGGCACTCATTTTCCGCATGTTGTTATTCTGACCTGAAGTGGCGATGACGCAACCCGAAACTCACGCGTGAAAAGCGTGAGCACGTAACTACGCTACCATCAACCGTTTTCTCAGAGGATGACAAATGAACAAACTATTGTTGCAGCTCTACAAGTTTATGGAGAAAATGAAAAAGCATTGTAGTGTTTGTCTGAGGTAATTAGTCTAACGTTACTGAAATGTGTATATTCCATACAATGTGTGAAGCAGATTAGTTAGTTCTACTTACATGAATCATGGTGCGCTCGAAACATTCTAAACAGTTCAGATGTTTTTCAGCCAGGTGTGACTGGAAAATGCACACATGGTCATGTGCGTGTTGCTCCCTTTTTGCACTGCAAGTCGCGCCCCTCCACATATAAGGCTAAATATTGTTTAAAATAATTCATAGAGTTTATCACAAAATTAAGTTAGAATGCTGTTTTTGTGAAAGCTTTAATGAAACAATTTCACATTTATTTTGTTTTGGGACAATTTACTCAAATTTTTTTGGATTAATGTTGAAGCTTTCATTGCTCATAATATTTTAAAATCATTTTCCTTATCTTATAAACATGTGATTTTGGGTTATTATGTTAAGGATCATTCTTTAAAACATGCTGGCTTATTATAGAATTTATTTTATTATTATGTCAATTTCACATACATAAATCCTCAAAGCAAACCTCTCTTCATGGTGCTATAAAAAGAGATTCAAATGTATATAAAAGTGATTTCTAGATCTAAAAATAGAAAAGCAATTAAAACAGTTAATATACGCTCCTTTAAAAAAAAAAATTGCAGAAAAATGTTTCTATATATACATTTCCTGTAGTAAAAGTGCATTTAATAACTCTTGTTAAAAACTAAAATTGGACAAATGTGTGTAATATATTGTATGTGTAATTTAATAATTATGTACCCTCTCCTCTGTTTTTTCCTAATTTAATCCTTCTTGTTAAGGAATGTGAAGTAATTTTGTTGAAACTGTACATGCTGTACATTCTTGTTAATAAGCAAAAAAAAAAAAAAGTTGAGCGCCTCCATTGGAAATAGCAAACTTACACCCTAAGTTTATTGGCATTCCTTCCAAGGCATGTGCTCAGCAGCCACATTTCAATAAAACTATAGTGCTTTATACTGAAACTTCATACCAAACTTTTTTTAATTGTTATTGACAATGGTGTACGGTCAATAAATACTGTTACAGTTTTTAATCGCCCAGCCCCACTTTAAAGGTGAGTCCTTCGAAGTCCACACAAGCCGAACAGAGCACTTTAAAATGAGACAATCTAGCCTACAGAGGACAGATCTCGTCACCTAGCAACTGTAACAGCTGCCGTCATTAAGCAGTAATAAAATTTGTAATGACTTTAAGTGATTTTAAAACTTATTTTAAGCGTTCTGAAGGCAAAGCAAGGTTTACAGAAGCTGGAAATATATTTCCTTTGATCCATACATGTACACATAAAAATGTAAACAGTCTATACAATCATTTTTAGTAAGACTTGTCATACTCTTTGCTTTTTAACCTAATAAAACCTAATTCAGACATTTAATCCAGAGTTTTCTTTAAAAAAAATAAATAAATAAAAAGCTGTTATCTGCTGTTATGGTGCACAATGAATCTTGTCATGTTCGAGGATGCAAAGAATCCACTGGTTGTATCCTTCATTACCTGGGAAATGAAGGACGCAACTGGAAGCTGCATTTAAAGGAGCCTTTGAATTTTTTTTTTTTAAATGAGACAGCCTTTGTCATGCTGCAATGACGCAGCGCACTACGAATGCATCCTTCTGAGGATGCAGCCTTTGAAATGAGACATAAGCCTCTTTCACACAGTGATACCGGTAAATATCCGGAAAATTTCCGGAACGACTTTACCGGTAAATTCATAAAAAATGTGTTCACACAAGCGCGGACATTCCAGAGTTTTTCCGGAAAAGTCTATTCACACATAAATCAGACATGGATTAGCTGGTTTTGAATACCTTGTTAAAAAAACAAAGAATTGTCTAAAGAGACATTTTTGAAAAAAAAAAAATTTATTTACTAGATAATAACCTTTATCATTACATATAAAATGAAACTTCTGAACCTAATCAGAGGAGCCTGATAGAAAATGCACATTTACAATAAAAGAGGTCTGATGGATTTAGAGGTTTTTGCATCTGAACTCCTCATATGGAGAAACACTTTCGCATGTCGAGATGTTCATAATCTGTGTGTGTGTGCTGGAGCTCACTGGCTCCTTCATGTGCACATGCGTCAACTAGAGCTTGAAGGTAAACAGACAGCGGTTTATCTTAAGCATTTTATCTGTAATTTTTTACACAGTTGGCATTAAGAAGGAACATAGAAATGTTATCTGACCAACATCTAGCAGCTAAATGTGTCTGGAAAAAGATTCAAAGGCTTTTATTTTCATAAACCGCATTAAATATTAAAGATTTTCAAAAAGGGCTTGTCCACACATACAGACCTTTCCGGAAAATTACCGATAATTTTCCGGAAAGGTCTGTATCTGTGAAAGGGGATATAGCTATTATATTCCCCATGACTCCATTATGCTTGTCTTGTTTAATGTTGGTTGCTAGGTTACCAATACTACAGTCAGCCACTCTAACATCTTGTGGAAAACAAGTCTAATTGTTGGAAATCTAATTTCCATTTGAGTTTAATTTTTTGCAAAGAATTGCCAGCTTATGTGTGGGTTGTGTAAAAAAACCCTAACACTTGACTTTCTAGCAGAAACATTATGAATACAGTAATCTCTCAGTACCATGGTATTACCATCTGATAAGTTGTGTTCCTATAAATGCATTTTCCATTGTATAACGTGTACATGACATCACACGCTTTCTTCATTCTGTTTGATCTACAAGTCCACAAATGAGCCTGAGGACCCTCAGGAAACTGCAAAGCGTTTTGACCTTCACTAAGACAAAAAGATTTGAGTCATGCGTTTCTTCTAAATCTTTCCTTTCTTTGACGTTTGTTTCTGCCTGATAACGTAGCTAAAAGCCCAAGATTTAATCTCCATTGTCCTTTCATGAATCCTTAATGAGAGGCAATGCGGTACGCATAATTAACTGGAAGAACTGAACACCAGCTTTCTTAATAATACAAAAAAAACAACAGAATTATCAAACTCGCCTAAGTACAAAACAAAGCAACAGCAACAACAAACATCGCCATGAATAATCTTATTTCCACCTCGGTTTGTTTCCACTCACGCAGAGTTCAGCTATAAGCCAAAACGAAAAGGAAGTATCCATTTAGTCTGTGGACACAAACATCTTTCTTCCCATTACTTTTGTTTATTCTCTCGTTGATGCAAGAGTGCTACAACTGTGAAAAAGGCATGATGACAGGCTTCCCGGTCCATAAATGCACCATTTTCAAGTTGCCTCTTTCCACTTTGACAGCCGTTTTCTCGGCCGGTGTCTCAGATTGCATGTGTCACTCAGGTTATTGCAGTTAGCAGTCATTCGGGCCCTCACATGACTTCCAGCGCTGGCGGAGATCAATAAGTATTGCGTGTTTCAGGCACTTACGGGCTGGCTTGATGCTCGGCGACTCATTCTGCTCCAGTTAGTCAGAGCAGTCGTGAAGTTCAGCGTAGCTCGGGGAGATCTTTTATCAAAGGGGATCAAACCATTATTCATGGCCAAGGATCTACTGCACACACCTCAAGTTTCCGCCGCCATTATTCTTTCACTCAGATAATATCAGGGGGTTATGAATTTCAAGTGCATCCACGGCATGATAATGGAACGCTTGTTTTATTCACAACTCTCCAGATGTCTTTTGTTTGGAGTTTGTAATTGTGGGGCATGGATTGCCTGGTTGGATTAATTAGAACTGACTTTTAAAATTTAATTTTCACTTTTTTTATTCACTTCACAATTTCACATGGAATTCATTAAGTGTGACTCAAACTTTTTTTTACAAGTGAAAATGTTCATGTTTTTTCATTGGATTTATTATTATTATTATTATTATTATTATTATTATTATTATTATTATTATTATTATTATTATTATTATTATTATGCAGTGTACAGTATTTAACCTCCAAACAAAACCTTTTATAACCTTTTTTTAAATAATCATCTTTATAGTGGCAACTGGAAATTATAACAGATATATATTTTTATGTTTGCATTTGCCTTTTTTGAGTGTGTGTGTGTGTGTGTGTGTGTGTGTGTGTGTGTGTGTGTGTGTGTGTGTGTGTGTGTGTGTGTGTGTGTGTGTGTGTGTATATGTATATACACCCAATACATATATATATATATATATATATATATATATATACACACACACACACACACACACACACACACACACACACACACACACACACACACACACACACACACACACACCCAATATATTATATGTACATATAACAGTCTGTCATAAGTAACAACACAAAGTTGGTCTAATTTTTAGGTTTAAATAATTAAAACAAAATACTAAATAAATAAAAAATCTAAATGAGACTAAATGAATATAAGCACACATGAAGACAGTGCCAAAAGTAATATAGTGGAAAAACCAAATGAGAAAGCTAAGCTTTGAAAACAAATGCACTTTATATATTTATATGCACTCCATACTATATATATATATATATATATATATATATATATATATATATATATATATATATATATATATATATATATATATATAGCCATATGGCACTGCTACAAGTGTAATGTTCCATTTATACAGCATAATTGTGTATATAAAATAGAAAATCACACACAGAGTCTCAAAAATACTTTTGTATGAGTAAGATGGCATTAGAACTGCAGAAACAGAACACCAAACTCACTTCAGAGCTAGAATTTGAATGATTCTCTAGTGTAATATCCAAAGTGATGACGAAACAATTTTGCTCACATTTTAAGATTATACGGCTGAACGACATGAAATGCCATCAGTCTACAGAGATCTCCCTGTATTTCTTTGTTGCAATCGGGAGATCACAATAATTAACCCCCGAAAAAGCCAAATCAAAGCAAACTCTACCAGATTACTATGGTATAAATACAGCACTACAACATACAAAGTTTTTCCTCACCTAAGGACTTATTATGCAATATTTGTCACCATCTTGTGGCGGAACGTCAACTCTTTTCTCTGCTCAATGACAGGCTAATGACCGCTGACTCGCTGAATCTCCGAAATTATAAATAAAATAAACACTATCCTTATAAATAAAGTCCATAGTTGCAATCTAAACAACCACATTCTCGCCTAAAGTGCATTATGTTGTCCAACAGCTGTAAAAACTGTCCAAACTGTAGTGAGTTTATTGATCTGCTGTCACTCTATGTGGGTGAAGTACGGGCAAAGAGGCTGTATGAGTGCTTATATTGCAGAATATCACACGACTATCAGATTTGAGAGACAGAACTGTTGTAAATATATATATATATATATATATATATATATATATATATATATATATATATATATATATATATATATATTAGGGGTGTAACGGTTCACAAAAATCACGGTTCGGTTCAATACGACACAGTGGTGTCACGGTTTGGTATATTTTCAATACAGCAAAAAAAGGAAAAAAAACAGGATTTCTCTGATTGAAATTTTTTTAACGT
Source organism: Danio kyathit (assembly GCA_903798195.1). Lineage (NCBI taxonomy): Eukaryota > Metazoa > Chordata > Actinopteri > Cypriniformes > Danionidae > Danio > Danio kyathit. Next base: position 46,621,530 of record LR812535.1, read on the forward strand.
ATTAAAACTAACATCATAAAAGCATGATCTCTCTTCTTTTTTTTTTTTTTTTTTTTTACATTGAACAGTGATATAAAGCTATACTTCTGGGGTTTCTGCTTAGCAGCAAATAAAACAAATCCTTCTTTATACTCAAAACCAAAAAGCTGCTTATAAAAATAAATGTAATATTTTAGTTAAACAAATAAAAAGAAAAGAACAATTTAGTTTTTATGTGGAACTCAGTTTCAATCAATTTTTAAGTAATTTTTTATTTTCAGGAAGTGTCCACCTTTTCTTCAGACAGCACAGATTTGTTTGATTTGACTGTCACCTGCCATTTCAGTGGATCTGAAAGTAGGAATTATTATCTGACTGAAATGGGCTTATGTAACGGGAATAATGTAACGGGGCTCCATTACATTTAACATTTTCTTAAACCCTGAAATTTCCACTACCCATTAAGGTCTCATATCCACAGCTATAAATGTACTGAACGCCTCGGTGATTTGTTTTGCCCTGTTCGAATCTGTAGAAATTGCCTGTCTGAATGCTGCGGGGATAGTTGCATGTAGTGCGCGTGTCTAGTTTTCGTCTAATTCCAGTTAATGATTCCGTGATGTCAGTAGCTATGTTACCATCCACCTATTTTTATGCACATCACCAAACCGGTTGATGGAAATGACATAATGCGCATACATTTTGAAAATGCGCATAAAAAACAAATGCGCATAACTAAGTAGGAAAAACAGTTTATTCAATAAGAAAAGATGCGCATAAACTACGATTGAAACACTTTTACTGCACAAATTCCAGTGTGCGCATTAAAAAAAGGTCAGATTTTGTCACAAGAGATCATGTGATGATAAAAATGTGTGTAAATGGACAAACCAGCAGGCTGCACATTATAAACCATCTGAAATGTTGTTTTTGTCATTCTAAAATGCTGTACCATTGAAGTATTAGTCTTATTATATTATTAATGACAGAATCCAGAATCAAGAGCGTCTGTGCTCTGCGTCTGACACCTTCAAACGCCACCACGAGTTCACTGTGTGTCAGGATTGTCTTCTGAGGCGCAAGTCATTTATTAGATAAAGAAAAGATTGATGCAGCTTCTCCTACTGCAGCAAATTAAATTTTTAATGTTGATATTTGGCGCCAGTTAATCAGGAAGTGACGGTTTTGTTCGCTTTGACTAGTTGGATATATATATATATATATATAAATATAATATATATATATATATTTATATATACACTTTGCTGAGCCAACAAGTTCATTTTGATAAGTCAGAAGGATAAAATTATTATATGAGTATTATTACACACACAAATATCAATTCAAGTTCTCATATGTTTTGTGCATTTTACTCCTAACCAAAATATCCTCTAAATTCATGAAGCATGAATTGTATTCCCCAGCAGCCAGCTGAGTGTGATTGTGCTCCATTCCTGTGTCATGTTTTGATGGAGCTGAATTCTGATGTGTTCAGGTGCCATGTTCTCCTTCTCGGCCTCAGTGGAAGCGACCTGCATTCTCATTGCTGCTACCATCTTTAACGGTCTATACCCTCTGACCCTGCCAACCTTCCCCGGGATGCCCTTTATCATCATGGCTGCCTTCATGCTCATCGTGCTCATTCTTTTGCAGTAAGACAATCATTATTTTATATGGAATCTGAATGTAGTGACTGCTCATATATTATGAAATGTGTCATTTATTTCTGGGATGCAAAGCTGAATTTTCAGCATCATTACTTCAAGCTTTAGAAGTCATTTAATGTGCTGATTTGCCTCTCATAAAACATTTCTTATTATCTATTATCAATCTTGAGATGAATAGAAAGATGAATGAAAGCAAGGCTATTACTAGAATAATAAGTAAAAGAAAATAAACACAAAAAAGTGAGAAATAAAATTAAATCAATCAATCAATGATTGAAAACTCTTTAAATTTTCATTTATTAAAACTACTTAAAAAAAAACTATAACATAAACAAATATTGATTGAGTGACTGAGGAAAAAAGGAAACAAACTCATTTTTCTTCAGCTTATTGCCTTATTCCCTGATGCCATAGCTTAATGAACGCCAGGAAATAAGCAGCGTAATAATATTAAGCATTATAATAATAACTTTAAATTAAACAAGAATATGAAAATATTAAATGTCTATTGGAATAAAATAAAATAAAATAATGATACATACAAATAAATAAAATAAAAATACAATAATAATAAATAAAATATAAATAATGATACAAAAAATAAAATAATAAAATGAAATTAAATTGTGTTGTAAAAATTAGAATGGTTTCTACAAAAAAAAAAAAAAAAAAAAAGAAAAAATAAGTAAATCACATGCTTTTAAACACTTTCTGAAATAGCTATGGTCATTCCATACATGATTCATCAAGCACTGCTCTCCACACATGCTTTTTAAACAAATATATATTGCCATAGCATAATAAACCGCCAGGAAATAAGCGGCATAATAATATTAAGCATTATAGTATTAACTTTAAATATGAATATGAAAATATTAAATATGTCTATTGGAATAAAATATAATAAATAATGATAATATAACAAAATAATGAGAAGTTAAAATAAATAAGATAAAATAAAAATAATGATAAGTAAAATAAAATAAAACTAAATTTAAATTAAATTAAATTAAATTAAATTAAATTAAATTAAATTAAATTAAATTAAACTAAATTTAATTTAATTTAATTTAATTTAATTTAATTTAATTTAATTTAATTTAATTTAATTTAATTTAATTTAATAAGCTCTGATCTTTTGTTATGTTGTAAAAATTAGAATGGTTTCTACAAAAAAAAAAAAGTAAATCACATGTTTTTAAACGCTTGCTAAAATAGATGTGGCCATTCCATACATGATTCATCAAGCACTGCTTTCCACATACACATTTTAAACAAATATGTTAGCCCATACATTTAAAAAATCCAATTTGTTAACTATTTCTAGTCAAAACAATATTTGAGTGACCTTGCTGTGTCAATAGCTTGTGTTGTAAACCAGTGTTTCTCAACCACGTCCTGGAGGTCCACCAGCTCTGCACATTTCCCATGTCTCCTTAACCAAGCACACCTCTTAGTTAAAATAGCTGGGTTAAAAATACCCCAACATATAACCCAACTATAGTACAGGTTATTAAAGCACCTTCCCAACTATGGGTTATTTTAACCTATTGCATTGGGTTATTTTCATTAAATGTTAATTTATGCATTCTGGTATTACTATTGCTAATATTACTAGTCCAACTATTAATTTTATAATTATGGCTGTGTAAATAAATAACACAGTTTAAAAAAAAACATTTTAAGGTCCAGACACTTTTGTTAAAATAAAACAAGAATCACAAACAATAAAGAAACAGAACAAAGTACAGACAGTTAGAGAAACTGTGCAAGCAGAAAATCCTGTGTTGATGGAGCAGAATATGGAGCTCTGTGTGCTGTAGAGGCTGTCCAGCAACTGCAGCAGGCTTCCCTCAGTGTCCACAATCTACAATACATTTTAACCACATTCAAAAGCTTCTAAAAGATGGTCTTGCTTTGGGGCTACTCCTCCAATGATAATGAAGATTTTGTACTTTGGGATTTTATTCCAAAACTCCAGGACATAATGGATTCGCCTCTTCTGCTCCTACTCATCCATATACCACATGATGTTTGCTCCAAACTTTTTACGTATGCAGGACCAAATAACAATTAAAAACTGTTGCTCATTAGAAGAGACTGAAAGACATGGGCTGCGTCCGAAATCGTCTACTACTCAGTAGGTGCATTTAAATTTAAATGTACTACTCGGTCATTAAAAGTTCATTCTATACGGTATGAATATAAGCAGTATGAATGGAACTCGGAAGTACTACATCCACCATTTTGTCATCACTACATGACTTACCTGCGTCAGTTGCATTGCTTCACTCCCATTCATGAATTCTCTCGCGGTGCATCATGGGATAGCGTAGTGTCCATCAGATGTGCACTTCAGAATCTAGTATGTATCCAGATGTAGTAGGTCATCTAGGTACTTCTTACATACAGTTTTTCAAATTCTATGAATTCGGACATACTGCAGGGCTCGCATACTGTTTTTAGTGTACAATATAGTATGGAAGTATGCGATTTCAGACACAGCCCTGTAAATGGGTGTGACACAAAGGAGACATCCAAACATGCAGTGTCGGTCGTCCTCCAGGAATATGGTTGAGAAACACACAATGGTTTCAGAATAATATCGTAGGTGTGACTAAGTGTAATTTAAGTTATGCAGCATCAAATGTAACCCACATGCTGTGCCTTCTTTGAATTATAAATTGAAAACTACTGCTCTAAAAGCCCATCAGTAAATCCCAAGAGAAACCATGGCTAAGAATGCAAATTCTCTAGTGGGTATTAGGGTTTCAAACTGAATAGCTCTATTTGTTATATTTGTAGAGAGCTTTTCACAATACTTATTGTTCAAAAAGCAGAGGTGTAAAGAGTACCTGAAAACCATACTTGAGTAAAAATACAGATACTTTACTGTAAAAATTAGTCCATTACAAGTTACAAGTCACCAATTCCAATAAGACTTGAGTAAAAGTATTAAAGTATCCGATTTTAAAAGAACTTAAGTATTTTACTCATACTGAATGTAGGCTCAAAGAACACCAAGAAAGGTTTAATTTTCCTAATATATAAATTAAATTTAACACCTTAATGTTTCAAAATGGCAAAACAAAATATATTTAAAAATAGAACAAAAAGTCTCAGTCAAACTCAAATGTTCAAAACAGGCACAAACAATTTATCAAAAAAAAAAAAAAAGTAGTAAAACGTAGTAAAAAAATCGGTCCCACTTTATATTGTGTCGCTTATACCTGTGAACTTACATGGTATTTAGATGTGTAAGTAGTATGTAACTACAGTGTATGTACACACGTTTACATAGTATTTACTTTTGTATTACTGGTGTAACTACACTCATGTAACAACCCACTGAATAGTATGTGTAAGTACAAATGTGTAACAGGACATTGGTAACAACAGTAGGAAAGTACACATCTGTAACAAGAATTATGTAAGTGCATTGTGTAACAACAATATGTACTTGCAGATGTTTTCCCACTTCCACACCTGTTTGCAGATCATGTACTTGTGAACACTGTATGGCTGCATTAGAAGGTTTCACCTTGTGATACCAGTGTACTTACATGGTAACTCCACAGGAACTGTCCACTTAATATAAAGTGTAAAATGGTCACAAATTACTGTGTAACTTGTAGAAATATCTTCTATGCAACACTTTAATAACAGTGTAGTTACATGGTAACTCCACAGGAACAGTCCACAATAGAAAGTTTAAAATTAAATTCATTTTCGTTTCGGCCTAGTCCCTTTATTAATCTGGGATCGCCACAGCGGAATGAACCGCCAACTTATCCAGCATATGTTTTACACAGTGAATGCCCTTCCAGCTGCAACCCATCTAAGCCGGAAAGAAAATGAATGAATGTATGAACAGTAATTTGTGACCATTTTACACTTTATATTGAGTGGATCCTGTGGATTTACCATGTAAGTACACTTGTATCACAAGGTGAAACCTTCTAATGCAGCATTAGTTCTGCCATACAGTGTTCACAAGTACATGATCTGCAAACAGGTGTGGAAGTGGGAAAACATCTGCAAGTACATATTGTTGTTACACAATGCACTTACATAATTCTTGTTACAGATGTGTACTTTCCTAGTGTTGTTACCAATGTCCTGTTACACATTTGTACTTACACATACTATTCAGTTGGTTGTTACATGAGTGTAGTTACACCAGTATACACAAGTAAATACTCTGTACTAGTGTGTACATACACTGTAGTTACATACTACTTACACATCTAATTACCATGTAAGTTCACAGGTATAAGCGACACTTAATATAAAGTGGGACCAAAAAATCAGAGCTGACTTTGATGTGATTCATCTCCCAGTATCAGAGGGGGGCAATATTTTTTATTTTGAGTAGTTTTTCAATTGATTAAGATGTTTTCTCTGTATTAAAATTAAACAAAGAGGAGCAGTGTTATTTTTCAACTTAGTAAACTACATATAAATTCAAGCTTCGGCTTCATCACTGGCTGCAGCCATATCGCTAATTAAACACCTGGTATTAGGCAAGCTGCTAAATTACGTTCACATGATTTAGCTCATAAATAGCATACAGTATCTTCAGCACCCTGCAGATGGCGATATCGCCTCATCCGCCCAACAAATTAGCTGTGGTAGATAAAGATGCCGACTTGTCGTGCACAATCACAATGTAATGAGTAACGGTAAGCATCTGTTCAAATGTAGTGGAGTAAAAAGTACATATATTCAATCAAAAATGTAGTCAAGTAAAGAGTAAAAGTTGCTTATATTTTTGATACTCAGTACAAGTACAAAGTAGCCAAAAAAATACTTAAGTAAAGTAACGAAGTCCATTTACTCAAGTACTTTACACCACTGCCAAAAAGGAGCTTTTTCAAAGAACTGGCAAAAAAACGATTACATTTAAATAGATGAGAAAAAAAGTTGAGGCCTCCTTACCACATATTTAAACACATGCAAACATGGATATTAAATTGAGCTGCTGTAATCCAGCTATTAATTACAGTCAATATCGGCCAATTTGTTTTTTCAATTAAATTTGATGATCAGCATTCTCCTTTTTCCTCAATAGAGGCTCAGATATACAGTGTGATTGTTGGCATGGCAACTCTTTTGGTCAAATGAGGGGATAATTATGGTTTAATTTTAATGTTAATTGCTTGCTCAGTGTCAAAGATAATTGCATGATTTTTTGCTTTAGTTTTTAATGTAATGACAAATCTAGCCACAGTTTAATTGGAAATACTAAAAAAATAATTATTATTTTATTAGCTGGCTAATAAGATACTCAAACAGATCGGCTTGCTGTGTCTTTTTAGAAATATCTGAATTGTTTTCAAAAACCTCGAGGTGACCAAAAACATTGTGATAAAAATGGCTGTTATGGTAGCACATTTGTTTTGAATGTAAAACTTGGATCATAAAGCAAAACCAGTTAACGGGCCACCCCAAATATGGAATTCTGTCATAATTTATATAACCCTCATCTGTTTCATATGCATACTTTTTAAGAGTTCAGCAATAATGCAAGTCAGCTGGAAAATGTCTATTTGTGTGGATGCACAACAGGAAAATAAGTATTGAACATGTCATGTTTTCTGGGAATAATATTTCTAAAGGAGCTGTTGATATGGAATTGATCCAGATTTTGGTAAAAACCCAAACAATATAAACATAAAAATAAAGCAAAATAAAAAAGCTAATTAGTTATGTGTAATAACAAGGAAATAACACAAGGAGAAAGTACTGAACTACTGAAACGTGTTTAATACTTTATATAAAATACTTTTTTGGTGATGGCAGCTTAATGACGGCTCTCATGTGGAGAATAAAGTCACATGAATTGCTCAGGTGTGAGTTTTTCACAGACTTCAACAGAGTGTAAAAATCTTGATGATTTTGTGAGTCTTGTCTATCAAATCTGATCTTTATTTTGTATTCTCTAATGGATTCAAGTCAGGTGATTGGCCGGGCCATTCTACAGATTGATTTTCTTTCTCTGAAAGCATTTGAGAGTTTCCTTGGCTGTGTTTTGAATGTGTTTTGTCAAGCTGAAAGGTCCACCCTGGTTTCATCTTCATCATCCTGATAATGTAGATGTTGGACTGAGGCAGCTGATATTCATTTACAATGAGGAAGGGCAGAGGGTTGCTGAAGAACTACTGAGAGATTTCAGCTGCTGTCTGGGCTTTCACTGCATTTCTACACCTCCCTTTCTTCATGTGCTCAATACTTTTTCCCTGTGTCATTTCATTTTATTACACATAACTTAATTTGTAAACTAATTAGATTTGTTTTCTTTTCATATATGCATTTCTGTGGTTGGTACCAACATTCAGGGAAATTTCAAGTCAATGGCACCTCAATGGTGACCAGTAGCGGTTCTAGGCGAGGAGGGGGGGGGGGGGGGGGGGGGGGGGGGGGGTCGTGGGTTGCAGGTGGGGTTGGTACCCCCGTGTCAACAAGCTTGGCCCCCCCTCTGTGCCCCCGAAAGGTGGATGAGTATTTTTGTGTCAAAATGCCACGGAGAAGCGAGATCAGTCATCAACGCTTTCAGTGTTGTGCACTCTTGCGCACACTCGCTCTCTCTGCTTTCGTGCGCACTCCCTCTCTCTGTCAGTGACGGTGCTGCACGCATTAGTTTCCCACATTCCTCAGCAGTTAACCCCCAAATTGACACAGGTAATAAAAAGATTCAACTTCAGTCATGTTCATGATCAAAATGTCCACTGTTAATTATACTAGACTTCTGTTTTCAATAGCGATTTCATAACTTTTAATAGAGGAAGTCCTCGGCTATGCATAGGCTATTATTAATCAGAAATTGCGTACATAGTTTTATGTTAGGAAATGCATTATTGAATTTACAAGCAGTCGGTACAGGAGAACAGATGTAACACATTGATCAAATTTAGTTTTCAGTCACACTCATGTAGAAGTCATATTCAACTCGTTTAGTTGTGACTTCATTCATTTTTGAGTTCAGTAGTGACAAAGCACGAGTCTTCAACACATGATTTTTTACAACACGTTTTTAAACATAATAGTTTAACTAATTTCTAATAACTACTTTTTTATTTTTCCCATGGTGACAGTCAGTGCAGAATATTTGACTAGTTATTTTGCAAGATTGTAGTTGAAATTGTATTCAGACAAAGTCCCTTCACGTATTCTATAGTCTTTGATTCAGATTAAAGTGTAATTTAAAGACTTCACTAGGTTATGTTTACTAGGAAAGGTGGAATAATTAGTCAAGTTATTGTATAACTGTTTTGTTGTGTAGACAACCAAAAAATATACAGTAAATATTTCTTAAGGAGGCTAACAATACTGAAAATAATTTAAAACTTAAAATAATTTTATTATTAAAAACTGCTTTTATTCAAGAAATAAACTATAAGAAATAAGAGGTATTATGACTCCAGAAGAATTATTTTTGTTTCATAGGAAATACTGTGAACATTTCCTTGGTTTATGAAAGATCACTTGGGAAACATTTTTTTAAATTAACAGGAGGGCAAACACATTGTCTTCAGCTGTATCTGTTAAAGCTTAAAGGTTCAAAAATGTGCCTTGATGTTCTTGAATGTTAAACATGTGTTATCCTGCTACAATACAAAGTTACTTGTCAAATAAATTACAGTTTTTCTCAGTCACTTTGGTGCATTTCTCACAACACTTTTTACATTTGAACAACAGTTAATGCATTTCTCAAAACAATTAGTCATTTGTGCACATCACAGTAGCAGTTTCTCATTCCTTTCAACAAATTGCAAATGCTTTTGGACATGCATCAATTGCTTTCATGCAACTCTCTGCTGTTTTATAACATTATCATTTGCTTATGTCATGACAGTCAAAATTAACTGAACTTGTGGATGCTGAATAGTCATACCATATAAAACTAATAGTCCTCATTTCATTACTTGAGTCATTACATACAAAAATGTTGAACTAGCTGTCAAAATCTGTCAAGCAAATAAAAAAAAAAGATTTAAATCTTTTTTTTTCTGAAAATGTCTTCTAAATTGTACACTTTCATGAATGATTTACAGACGTATGTATATTGTACATGTAGGTTCAGTTCCAATATGTACTGCAATTTTGTTTACAGTTGTGCACAGCTTTACCCAAAGGAAGTTTATGTTTGTTATAAATAAGGGTCTATTTATTCTTTTGCACAATGCTGTGAATAAATTAGAATTGTAAAGAGTAAATGCAGTAAAAATGTGAAACATACATATTCCGTGTCTTGTACTCAGATACCTCACTAAATACAGTGATGTCTAACTTTACTGTAGTTTTCAAAGGTCTGTGCAAATAGTATATAGTGCTGTCTTGAGCATTTTCAGGAAGTGTCACCAAAATCTGACTTTTTTGCATTGGAAAAAATGTACAGAGTAAAGTGTCATAATGAAAACATGACAAAGCCATTTGACTATCTTGTTCATAAACAATGGTGGCACTTTCATTGACATCAATACTTGCTTTTGAGGAATGAACTCTCCATTTTGAGCAAGTGACGCGCTTTTGCAGGTTATCCACTAGGTTTTGCATTTTGCACTAATTGTTTTGAGAAATTCATTAACTGTTGTGCAAATGTAAATAGTGTTGTGAGAAATGCACCAAAGCGACTGAGAAAAACTGTAACATGGAAGATTGTTTTGAGTTTAAGTTACATAATTAGCTGGTTTATGAAGACTGCAGAGTGATGCATGAAAAAAATGACTTTGAATAAGTGTTTAAGTAGTTTGTGATGTATGTTAAAGTGTGCCCCCTAATAGTACAAGTGCCCAACCCCCCCCCCCCCCCCCCCATATTAATATGATCTTACTAATTAGTCTTATTTAGATTTTTTAGAACCTTTTTAAGTCCATTATGAAGGAAATTTCAGACGTGTACAGGGCAAAACACTACAGATTGGCCAGTGGCAAAGATATTTATTTGCCCCATTATTAAAAAAAAACAAGTTTATTTTTTTTTAGCCACATATTTTAAATAATGTGTCAAAATTATAATAATTATATACATATACCTTTTTCAGCATAATCTTTCTTTTTTTTTAAAGACAAGTTTATCTTAAGTTTATAGTTTAACAACTATAATAAACAAAATGTATGCAAAGCACACTGTCCAGCTCAGTGTCCTCACCAGGTAACTAAGAACTTTTACACAAAGGTTATTGTAAGGATGTAAGGAAAATAATGAAACCATATTATGGTTATTTGTTTAATTTTTTTTTTTTTAGATGGATTGTTAGATGGAGTGATTCCATGAGTGTTGGCCTGATTGGCTATATCTTTACATAAAGGCAAATGAAGACCTGTTTAAAATTATTTAAGACCTACAACACCCTATTTAAGTGAATTTAACATTTTAAGACATCTTAAAACTTTAAGACCCCACAGACACCCTGAAATAGTCCAACCTAGCATTCATTTGCTTGTTATCTTCATGAAGTCATGGGATGGAAATATTATACAGAATCTTTCACTTTTTTCACTTTCACAGCTCTTGGTGTAAACACAGCCATAGATGTGATCTAAGGCAGATCTTTAAAGCATCAAGAATAATAGGAAATATTAATGCTCAATCTTTGAAATCAAATTTTCTTTTGCATTTTTTGTTTTTAAATAGTACATAAGAATTTATCAGTTTCATAGAAAGCATATTTCTATATATCTATGCGATCTCCCAATGTACAGTAAGCTTTTGTCAATATTATATGCTTCTTAGCAAGCAAGACCTACAGTAATATGTGTGGGTTTTTTGTCTTCTTCTAAGTATTGAAGAATGCTTTTGAAATATGTCTGCTTCTTCATTGCTTTTGATTTTTATCTAGTTGGAGTTGATGTGCATGACATATTGTGTGCAAACAGCATAACATACGCACTTGCATTTGTCTTGTGGAGAAATATGGACGATGGCAAATTAGATATTGATCCATCTCTTGTGTATTCCTCAGCATTTACACTGAGGGAGAGATGATCTTAAGACACTTCCACTCATCTTCTCCACATGTGACCACAATGGGCCTGAACTCAATCTAGGCCTTAAGTAGCTTAATGTTTTTGAAAGAATCTGGAGTTCATTAAAGGTCAATCATTATCATTCGTTGATGGCAATGTTAAGTTCACTTTTAAGGGAGCTGGGAGCGGCTACTTTGGAGTTTGTGGTGGTTTCAGACTGTTGAATTAAATGTCTGTTAGTTAATCACACACAGAATAGAGCGCGGTTTTCCAATAATGTGCGTTACAATAATGTGATGGCAGTGATGGCTCTTGATAAATGCTCTTTATTTAATGGTCTTTCCATTTGCTAATAAATGGATAGATGGGCTACTTCTAGCAAAACACATTACTATGTCTGACTCAACCTGACTACATTATGTTACATTAAAGCATGGTGATAGAAATGACAGGGTCATGGGCTCAATATCCAGGCAATGCATGAACTAATGCAATGTGTACATTTAATGCAAATACAAGTTAGGTATGTTTTGACATAAGCATCTGCAAGATAGATATTGTTTTCGCAAATTTTACATCAGCAAAAATAAATTTGAAATTGCTATATCAGGAACAAATTATTATTTGAAGCTGTAGTTTACATAAACAAACACAACAAACCTTTTAACTAAGGATATTAGTTAATTTATTTTGTAGAACATATTTGAGATATTTTAGAACAGTGGTTCTCAAACTTTTTTCACCAAGTACCACCTCAGACAAAAATGGTCTCTCCAAGTACCACCATAATGACAAGTATTGAAATACAGCAGCGTAGTAGGCCTTATTAAGCAGCTGCAGCACTGCACAGTTTAAAAACGAGGCAGATTAATTCCTATTATTAAGAATATGTATTATTGTCAGCCACTTTAAACATTATAAATAGTTTGAACATTAACTGTGCTTGCAGACAAAAACAAAACAAAAAAAACTTCACTATTTAAATTAGAATGTGCTTTTAAAAGTTAATCAACAATGGCACTGTTCTTAAAAAGTAAAAAGAAAACTGCCGTACTTGTAAAGTATTAATGTATAGCTTATTCATCAAAACCTGGAAATGTAGCTTGGACCTGATATATATAGGCTTTATCATATCTTATCTTATATTATCTTACCTTTTTTTTATCTTATCTTATCTATCTATACATACTGTATATATATATATATATATATATATATATATATATATATATATATATATATATATATATATATATATATATATATATTTAATATTTTATACATTTTGCAATTTTGAAGTTGCATGTACAGATGACATATTTGTATATCTTTGAAATCTAAACTTGTATTTTAAATATATGATTTGGAATTACTTAAATTAGAAATTAGATCAGCTGCTCGTCATTTACAGCCGGCCTATGTGTGTCAGAAAAGCGAGTGATTAAATGCATACAGTGCTTTACCAATTCATATGTGCGGTATTTCTGCGATCTGGTGTGAATGAGATCAGATGAGTGAACCGCGAAGTTCGCGTTAACCGAGCACCGAGTACTGTTTTCAAGCAGACTCGGGTACGGTTTGCGGTCCCTCCGTCTGTGCACACGAAGAATAACTTTAATTATAGGGGAGTGCGGGGCACAAAGTAACACTTTTTGGTTTTGGTCAAATAATAAACAAAGTAATAGGGTTAGATAACCATATTTTTTTGACCAACAACACACAAGCCTCTCCTACAAATGAGCACTGGAATTATGATCGCCGGACTTATGGTTTCTGTGCAGTATTGCCAAAAATGCCAGGAGTAAAAATGTTACTATTTACCCCACCTGCGGGGCAAGTTGTAACAGACAGAGAGTTAGTAGTAACACATGCTTATAAAGGCAGATTTCACACTATTCATTTTAATTCAGTTTACTTTAAATAGTAGCTATATTTCCTCAATAATTGGCTCATTTCTTTTTTATTCTACATAGCACAGAGTGTTTATTTATTTGTTTTGTTTATTGAATAAACACATTTGAATCTATTTGCATTATTATCCATTTATCCATTATTATACAATGCATTTATTTGCATTATTAGCAATAAAATATATATTTTTTCTATTAAAACAATATTTTCTATTAAAAAACATTTATATTTAAAAAGTTCTTAACCTTACACTCAAAATTAAAAAAAAATATTGTGTTGGTTTACAGTTTTTCTCAGTCGCTTTGGTGCATTTCTCACAACACTATTTACATTTGCACAACAGTTAATGCATTTCTCAAAACAATTAGTTATTTGTCCACATCATAGTAGCAGTTTCTCATTCCTTCCAGCAAATTGCAAATGCTTTTGGACATGCATCAATTGCTTTCATACAACTCTCTGCTGTTTGTAACATTATCATTTGCTTATGTCATGTCAGTCAAAATGAACTAAACTTGTGAATGCTGAATAGTCATTCCAGATAAAACTAATAGTCCTCATTTCATTACTTGAGTCATTACATACAAAAATGTTGAACTAGCTGTCAAAATCTGTCAAGCAAATTTTATTTAAAAACTTAAAAAAAAATTCCTGAAAATTTCTCCTGAATTGAACAATTTGATGAATGATTTACAGACCTGTGTGTGTTGTAGGTTCAGTTTCAATATGTACTGCAGTATTGTTTACAGTTGTGCACAGCTCTACCCAAAGGAAGTTTATGTTTGTTGTAAATAAGGGTGTATTTATTCTTTTGCACAATGCTGTGAATAAATTAGAATTGCAAAGAGCAAATGCAGTAAAAATGTGAAACATACATATTCAGTGTCTTGTACTCAGATACCTCACTAAATGCAGTGATGTCTAACTTTACTGTAGTTTTCAAATGGTTGTGTAAATAGTATATAGTGCTGTCTTGAGCATTTTCAGGACGTGTCACCAAAATCTGACTTTTTTGTAGTTTTTTGGAGTAAACTGTCATAATGAAAACATGACAGCCATTTGACTATCTTGTTCATAAACAATGGTGGCAGGACTTTTCATCTTGATGACACTGACACTTTCATTGACATCAATACTTGCTTTTGAGGAATGAACTCTCCATTTTGAGCAAGTGACATGCTTTAGCAATTATCCACTAGGTTTTGCAGTTTGTACTAATTGTTTTGAGAAATGCATGAACTGTTGTGCAAATGTAAATAGTGTTGTGAGAAATGCACCAAACCCACTGAGAAAAACTGGAATTGATGTCCAACAGTGTGTGGCTTAATTGTAACACCCTGTTACAACTAACCCCGCTGTGTTATGTTTTCCTCAAAACTGGCTAGCAGTCACTGTGTGTTTTATACATCTTTCAAAATGGTTTCATCTTTTAGCCTAGAAGACGGTAATCACAACAATATAAGATTTTACGTACATACTTTCACCGATTATTTTCAAATAAAAAAATATCGACTGTAATAAAAAATACTTTTATGCTGCAAAAATGGTTTCTCCTGTATATCTCATCCAAATTTCGCCAAAAATTTTCAATAATTGGCAGGAAGACATCTGCCGACTCTGTGGTGAAAACCTCGGAAGCATGCCATGGTTAACCCTGAGCAAATACCTTAAAACTCCGTGTTACTTTTAACCCCACGTTACTTTGTGCCCCGCGCTCCCCTATGCTACCTCTGAGCTTCTAGCATGGCAAAGTTGCTTGAGTCTACGTTCTGTGTCTCGTGCCATTTGAATCACATCCAAATTAAATCTGAGGTAACAAACAAAACCGAAAGCCGCTGCTTTACAAAACAAATAACTTTATATATCGAAAACACGCATTATTTATAACAATATTTTTTTTTTAAGTATTATTTTATAACAACCTTAATCTCCGATCCCAGGCAGCACTGCGTCAAGAATCGTCAATCATCTATAAGCGATATCGACACATGGGCTCAGGACTACTTTAGCAAACCTTTGTCAAGTACCACAATACATAGTTACATCCACAAATGCCAGATAAAACTGTACTGTGCCAAAAGGAAGCCCTATGTTAACAGTGTCCAAAAGTGCCGTCTATTTCTCTAGGCTCTGAGGCATCTGGGATGGACTTTCACACAGTGGAAACGTGTACTGTGGTCAGATGAAAAGTATTTCAGGTATTTTCGGGAGAAATGGACTCAGTGTGCTCCGGACCAAAGAAGAAAAGGATCGTTCAGACTGTTACTAGCAACAAGTCTAAAAGCCAGGGTCTGTCATTGTATGGGGTTGTGTCAGCGCCCTTGGCAAAGGTAACTTGCACTTCTTGCACCATTAATACTGAAAAAACTGAGATTTTGGAGCACAGTATGTTGCCTTTAACCTTTTAAGGCCCAAGCTGTTTTTTACATGCATTTTTTTATTTCTCTTTGCTATTTGGGCTTATTCATTCATTCATTCATTCATTTTCTTGTCGGCTTTGTCCCTTGCGGGGTCGCCACAGCGGAATGAACCGCCAACTTATCCAGCACGATTTTACGCAGCGGATGCCCTTCCAGCCGCAACCCATCTCTGGGAACTTCCACACACACATTCACACTCATACGCTATGGACAATTTAGCTTACCCAATTCACCTGTACTGCATGTCTTTGGACTGTGGGGGAAACCGGAGCACCCGGAGGAAACCCACGCGAACGCAGGGAGAACATGCAAACTCCACACAGAAACGCCAACTGACCCAGCCCAGCCGAGGTTCGAACCTGCGACCCAGCGACGTTCTTGCTGTGAGGCAACAGCACTACCTACTGCGCCACTGCGTTGCCTCTATTTGGGCTTATTGGAATCTAATTAGAATAAAACCTAAGTATCATCTTTTGATATGATGTACTTTTAGAGAAAAATGATGTCCATATATGTGGATTCGTGGTCCGAATTTACATAAAATACAATAAAGTCACCTTTGTGTAATAGAATGAAAAACTCTTTATTTCTGCCTTGAACACAGCAGTTTTTTTCCTGACTGTTTTTAATGCATTAATAACACATACACACATATTTTTTAACATGTTTTGACTATCAGTTAAAACAACATTTTTTTGCTCATTTTGGACAGTTAAAATAGTGTTTAGGACATTTCATATGCTGCAAAACAGTTGCAGGATGACACTGTATGTCTGTAACAAAATATAAAACATAAAACATAAGAGCTAAAATGTGTTGTCTACGTATGTGGCCCTCGGAGGTTAAGAAGACATTTTCCAGAGATTCCCATGCATATTTCAACAAAACAATACAAACGTCCTGGTTGCGAAGGAAAAGGATACAGGTGCAAGACTGGCCTACGTGCAGTCCTGACCTGTCTCCAATCGAGAATGTCAGGTGCATTTTGTAGCATACAAATGTGACAACGAAGACCCCGTCCTGTTGCCCACCTTAAGAGGAATAGGACAAAATTACACCTGAAACACTTCATCACTTGGT
>LR812535.1:47268554-47328554 GCA_903798195.1 Danio kyathit
ATACACCTGGCTTAAAGATGTAACATTAAGGGAGATGACATGGCGAAGTAAGCATAATGTTTATTCTAACGCAATAGAAAATAACATATTCAAAACATCAGTATCAGTAGGTTCAATCAGTGTGAATTGGAAATGAATAGATCAGTAAGTGTTGTCAGTAGGGGTGGAAAGAGTACTGAAAAATCATACTCAAGTAAAAGTATCATTACTTGCCTAAAAATGTAGTGCAAGCAGAGTAAAAGTATCTGTTGTAAATATTACTCAAAGTATGAGTAAAAAGTAGACCTTTCAAAAGTACTCAAGAGTAGTGAGTATCACACTGTAAAAAGCTGATGCATTTACATATAATTTGTGTGTAAACGTTACATTCTGTAGTGCATTCATTATTACCCAGCAGTTGCACAGTATCATAAGACGTTATTATTAGGTTAGATATAGGTTGTGATGTCATGTGACCAAAATTCAAGTCTAGCCAGTGTCTAAGGACAGTGTTATTTTGATGGCCAATAATGACATCAAATGACGTTGATATTTGTTTGATTTTAGGTTGTGTTAGAAAGTGACCAAAATTCAACGTCGAGCCAACATCTTAAACTAACATCAAATACTGGTGTCAAATACTGACATTTATTAATCAGGTATAGCAACCAAAATCCAACATCTGATAGATGTCATAGTGGTAACGTCCACACAGCTTCAAGTGTCAAAGATCAATCATTAGACATTGATATTTGCTTGATTTTAGGTTGGAAATTGATGTTGTCCTGACATTGGGTTCTCATGTCAACCCGATTTTCATTTCCAAACATAATGCAACGTCCCTTTGACATTGGGGTGCAACAACAATATGACGTCATGTTGACGTCTTGTGCCTGCTGAGTATTTGAGGCCATTTCAGTCATCATACAGTAAACATCTGTCATTTTCTCATCAGTGACATGCATCTAAACAGTCTCGCGGTCAATGTGTGTTAAGATTTTGGACCTCTTCTTGGACACTTTTAATGCTTCCAAACAATTTACTGCAATTATAAATCACCCATGTTTTGAGGTAGTTCATTATTATTCATGATTTACTTTCTATGTGTGATTCGATTGGACGGGAATCACAGGACTGAATATTCTAATGCCCATAAACAAGAAAAAATTAAGTAGTGACTGCAAGTTGAAGGAAAGTAGTGGAGTAAAAGTACAGATACTGCACTACAAATGTAGTCAAGGCAAAGTAATGGCTGTAGGAAATCTATCCATCGCATTAAGCGTTGACTCAGACTCTGCAATGAGTGAAGAAATGTCAATAGAGGACCCTCCTCCCATATATACATCAAAATGATGAAGTGCCCAGATAAGGACCAGTGTTTTCTTTCTCAATAACAGAAAAAATGAACTGATATGAAATACATTTGCATAAGAAATAACTTATTAGGTGACAAAAAAAACATCAGAATGAGTCTGGAGTAGAACCGCTCCTGCTCCTTCGTGACTTGCGTCAACCTGAATCTCAAAAGGAAGACCACTTAAGGGCCCTGCTAACACAGGGGTAGCAGTCAACAACAATTTCTCTTTCTCAAAAGCTTTTTGGCAATGTGGAGTCCACTCAAAATTGATCAGTGGACAAATGACTAATGGAAAATGACCGATGGTTCGCTGAATTATCATGCTGGCTGAATTATCATGCTGGCGCCGACGAAGATGGCTGCCTCCGTGTCGTGCTCTGCAGTTGTCTTTGTGTTTTTGTTAGTTTGTCCTGTCTTCAGTCATATTCCTACAATTAGTTTCACCAGAGACGAATTGTTGGACATTCAGACGCATACACCACCAAATATTTTTCCAGACTTGGACTTGGAAAAGTTTGAAAACCATTACAAACTATAAAACACCATCCCCAAGCACTGTAGACAACCAACGACTTGCAACCGACCTGAATGAGTTTTACTGCCGGTTTGAGAAAACCCCCCACACCCACTCTGAACTGCTGTTTACATCACCATCATCACCTCCACCACCCCCCGCCTACCCCATACCTGCTCTTCAGTTCAGTGAAGATGATGTGCGCCAGGTCTTCCGGAAACAGAAGAGGAAAAAAGCTCCAGGCCCAGATCTTATAACACCAGCCTGTTTAAAATCATGTGCTGACCAACTGGCCCCCATCTTCACCCTGATCTTCAACAGATCACTGGAGCTGTGTGAAGTGCCCTCCTGCTTCAAACGCTCCATCATCATTCCCATACCAAAGAAACCCATACTCACAGGACTAAATGACTACAGACCGGTGGCGCTGACATCTGTGGTCATGAAGTCTTTTGAAAAACTGGTGCTGGCCCACCTGAAGGACATCACTGAACCCTCACTGGACTCTCTTCAGTTTGCCTACAGAGCAAACAGGTCTGTGGATGATGCAGTCAATATGGGACTGCATTATGTTCTGCAACACCTAGACAGACCGGGGACCTATGTGAGGATCTTGTTTGTTGACTTCAGCTCAGCTTTTAACACTATCATCCCAAAACTTCTCCTGCCCAAATTAACTGAGCTCTCCGTGCCCACCTCTGCCAGCTGGTGAAGCTGGGAAAATTCTCATCCAGTACCCGCACAATCAGCACTGGCGCCCCCCAGGGGTGTGTCCTCTCCCCACTGCTCTTCTCCCTGTACACGAATAACTGCACTGGAGCTGAACACGCTCAAAACAGTGGAGATGATAGTGGACTTCAGGAGAAACCCCCCTGCTCTCCCCCCACTGAGCATCATGGACAGCATTGTGGCAGCAGTGGAGTCATTCAGGTTCCTGGGCACCACCATCTCTCAGGACCTGAAGTGGGACACTCACATTGACTCCATTGTCAAAAAAGCTCAACAGAGGCTGTACTTTCTTCGTCAGCTGAGGAAGTTCAACCTCCCAAAGGAGCTGCTGAAACAGTTCTACACCTCCATCATTAAATCAGTCATCTGCACATCAATAACTGTCTGGTTTAGCTCAGCTACCAAATCCGACCTCCGAAGACTACGTCGAATAGTTCGGACTGCTGAGCGGATCATTGGTACAACCCTCCCTACTCTCCAAGAACTGTACTTATCCAGAGCGAGCAGAAGGGCTGCCAAAATCACTCTGGACCGCTCACACCCAGCACACTGCCTCTTTGAACTTTTACCTTCTGGTCGACGCTACAGAGCACTGCGCACCAGAACAGCCCGACACAGAAACAGTTTCTTCCCTCAGGCAATCCATCTTATGTACACTTGATGATAATAATTGTGGAACCAACATCACTACCTGTTATACACTTTTTATACACTTATACACTTATTTAACAACACACTTTACATGACAATTTGCACATAACAGCTGCACATATTATGTTGTATATAGTAATATAGCTGTACAAACACTTGTCAATTTGTATATTTGCATTCACTACTTTTTAAAATATATTTATTGTCTGTTTTTTAGTCCTGTCTGTAATTCTGTTGCACTGTAGAAGCTCTGTCATGAAAACAAATTCTTCGTATGTGTGAACATACCTGGCAATAAAGCTCTTTCTGATTCTGATTCTGATTCTGAAGTCACGCCCCAATCTACAACAGACAAAAAGATACAAAACACGAACCAAAACAATGCAGTCCTAACAACCTTCGACTGTAGATGAGTACAAGCAAGTAAAATCATGAAAAACCACATTACATGTCCCTTTGTTACAGTTGCTGTTCTGTGTGTGTGTGTGTGTGTGTGTGTGTGTGTGTGTGTGTGTGTTTGTGTTTGTGTGTGTGTGTGTGTGTTTCAGGATGAGTGTGTGATGGATCCAGGCCTTCAGGAAAGGGCTCAGATGCTGTTCCACCTGCTGCTGCAGTACACAACAGACATGCTGATCTGGGAGGAGAACAATGAACTGTCAGAAGAGCTCAAGCCAAAGTAAGGCCCAATCCCAATTCTATTTTTGTACCCCTTCCCCTTGGCCCTTAAAGGGCCACGGAACCCCCTGTCTCAGCAGGGTGTTTTCACACCTCTGTTTTGAAAAAAAGTCAGAAAAGTTGGGCGTGTCCAGCTCTGGGAGTGTGGGAGTGTCGGGGGAGGGAAAGAGGGTAAAATTTGCATAGAAGGGAGTTTCCATTTGGACACGCGCTAAGTTTCACAGGCAAAACAAACACAGAGAGGCTGATTTGATACCGCATGGCGAATGAGAGAAAAAAAAATCCTCCGCATTTCTCTGTAACTTATGTACTCGGTAGGTAGGTAGCGTCAGAAAGCCGTGTGTGTGTAGACTATCCTGTCACAAAATGCAGCGAAAATCCTGCACAACGGAAATAGTTTGTGTTAACATGTTTACACTCGGAGAGTAGCATTTAAACAAAGGGCACTGCACTGCAAACACTTACCAAATCCGTAGACAGACAATCAAACTGGAGCTGTGTCTTTTTATTAAAAGGAGACGAGCGGCAAATCCGGATTTCACCATTTCCAGATGAGAAAAAGCTCTCGGGTAAAAATGTTCCTTACAAACGCGTTCCTGTCGCGTGCACTGTAATCCACACGTGAGTCCAGCTGCTCTCTCATAGAGGGAAAATGAAAACAAAACCTTCGTTGCAACACCTACGACTCTTGTCTTGAAATTCCTGTACTTTCACTTCTTTTGGCAACACAACGTGGCGTCTCTCTGCCGTATGAACAGCGTAAACTGGTAAACAGTCTCCGGAGCTATCATGCATATTAATGAAGTTTCACGTCATACACAATAGAGCGCGCTGATTGGTTTGAAGCACGTCTTTGTCATGAATTAATGCCGCACACTCTGATACGTCAGACTGTCCTCGAAAAGACAGACAGCCATTCTCCACTCTGGATTTACACCTATGTATCTCATGGCCGTGACGCAGCTTCAAAAATTCGTTTCAAACCGGAAGAACGAATTTGCTCAAAATAACGCAAAAACAACCAATTTTCACTTTTTAGTGCAATATATGTGTCCTAATAGTGTTTATAGCAGCGTGGGACACATATATGACTGTCAACAGCTCAAAAAATGTGTTTTGGTGTTTCGTGACCCTTTAAAACCGAGTGTAAATTGGGACAGCACTACAGCACCTGCACACGTCATCATATGTCATCACGATCTCTTGCTTCATACGAGATCACTGAAGGCAAATATCATGTTATCATAACGATCTAATGTGGCAATAAGAACATAACTGTACTGTGTATTTACACCGTGGCCATATTCATCTGTGTAAACAAACCAAAAACAACATTAACATTATAGCAGACACCGTAAAAAGATCATTCCCAGCCACTAGACTTTTCTGACAGGGTATTCAAGTGTCATTGAGTATCAGAATGTTGTGGGACTGCTATACAGGTGTTATTATTATGGTTTATATATAGTGAAATTTTGCGTTTTTTATTTTAGCAGTTTTTTTAAAAAGCATGACGGTAAAACACGAACGTGGCTATGAATATATTAAAACATATGCATGTTTGTTGTAAAAATACTTAATAATGACAAAAAAATACTCATTTGTGCATCTCCTTACTTCCGGGTGTAGCGAAACTGCCGCTGTAGCTGGTGTATTCTGGGAAATTTTCTTACCCCTTGGTTTCAAGTGTGGTCCTGAAAAATCTCCTTTCGAAAGGGTGTATACCCCTTCCCCTTAGCCCTATGCCTTTAAGCTTAAGAGAATTGGGACACCCCTACGTAAGGGGAAGGGCTAAAGCCTGGTTTATACTTCTGCGTCAAGTGATTGGCGTAACCCACGGCGCTCCGTTTCTGTTTCTCTGCAATAACACTTCCGAAACGCTAGCTGGCAGTAGGTGTTTATGTTTCTCTGTGTCGAGTTTCTTCGCTGGTGTTTTGTGTTTCCTGAACACTTCCTTAATGTACAAGTGGCTCAAATTCGCTCATTTTGAGGCGGGAATCGGCGGAGGTGCAACAACTTTAATCATAAGGTAAACACAAAACAACAGTCTCCATCCGGAGCTCCTTCACGGGACTCCATACTTGTAAACACTCGCTGCATCGGGCACGCGGCTCTCACCTCCGCCCACACTCGTTGAGAGGTGCACGTCAACGACGCCGACGGCCACGGCGAGGGGCTATGCGTCCACGCGTAGGCTGCGCCGTAGCATACGCGTGCGCTTGACGCAGAAGTATAAATCGGCCTTAAGTGAGACGTGCTGCGTCTGCAGCTTCCTCTGTGTATGAAGACAGAAAGGCATTTCCGAATTCAGTGATTGTGGCACATCCTTTCTATATGCGCTTTAGATCAGTTTTTTTTTACAATGTTGAGCTAAACAGTTTAAGATATCTACAGACAGTTTCTAGGGATGCTTCAAATTTTCAGCTGTCTAAAATTGTTGTTCAAAAATGAGATTTACTTTTTTGTCTGAAAGAGAAAAATGGCCAAAAATATAAGCAAAATAAAGAATTTGTTTTGCTGCATTGACCAGAAGTGTTCAGGTTTTACTCTCCCTCCAGCTGTTGTCACTGCGTGATGCGAATTGGCGTACACAACAGACACTGAGAGTGCTTTCACACTTTGTTTAATTGCCTGGACCGTACCCAAGTTCGATTGTGCCCCCCCCTTGCCACCTTCTCGGTTGGTTTGTGTTCACACTGTCCTTTTTCCTTCTGAACCCCGGTACTGAACCCATTAAGCTGCTGTTGTGTGTACGACTGTTGCTAGGTGACTGCCATGAAAGCAAAGCGACAAAATGGAAAGATGTACGCACATTGCGGTTATTTTGCCTTTATGGAATTTTTTGGTTTTGGACATACAGAAAGCTACTCGTGTCTGTCAGACGCTAAAATATTATAAACATTCAGAACATCACGCGATGTCTGCAGAAGCTGCTTTTGGACAAGACAAGCAGATATTATCGCTGTGCTTGCCCTGGCTCAGTCTCGCTTGTCACCAGGGTACAGTACGTGATACACAGACACAGACACAGACACACACACACACACACACACACACATCACACACACACACACACACACACACACACACACACACACACACACACACCACACACAGCACACACCCACACACACAGCACACACACACACGCACGCACGCACGCACGCACGCACACGCACGCACACGCACACACACGAATAAACGTTATGGAAACGATCATTTGTTGTACTGTTGGCGGTTACCTTCCGTTATTTGTCACGATTGCATTCATACCAAAAGTAAACTGTACCAGAGTTCGGGTGAACCGTACACCAGACCACCTCTTTCAGGCGGACTCGGGTACGGTTCACAGGTGCGCATCCGAGTTCAGAAGACACGTTCACACTAGCTTAACGTACCATACTCTGACGTCAAATGAAACCGGGTGCGGACCAAAAGTGCTAGTGTGAAAGCACCCTGAAAGTGGTTTTCTCCAGCTAAATATGGCTATAGTAGGGCTGTAACGGTATTTGTCTTCAGTATTGTATTCAGTATTCAGATGTGCGTCAGTGGAGTTGTCTTGTCAACTCAATACAGAGAAGCCTGCAATGCTTGACCCACCTTCGAATATTTCTGATTGGTGCATTGCTCTGATACTGACATTAATGAGCGCTGCTGTGTGTAAAAGTTGAAACTATCTTATCTTGACACTCTAAAAATGCGGAACGAGGTACTGCAGAAGGTGCTGATGTATAATGGTCAACCTCGCTTACATATAAAAACAATGAAAATGTAAGATTCTGTCTCACAATCCAATCCAATAACCACATTTTTCTGAGAGTAAAATTATATTGACAATGTCGAAAGGTGTCATTTTACCAGCGTTGCTATGACAGTTGCACTTTGCAAGCAGGAGGAACAAGTATACTACATAGAAATGACAGGTTGCCAAGTTATTTGAGTGGACTTTGCTTTTCCAGTGGTTTCCAGTGCTTTTGAGCAAGTGCAGTTCATTCATAGATAAGTATACGTGTACATGAGCAGAATATATACAGAGTGGAATACTGAGTTACTTTTCCAGCCATTGCTAAACATTTGGAGCATCTATAATATTAACCATTTGCCAATGGTAGCACAAATATTTTTACAACATGGAGCAGATTTTTCCAGAATGTTGGTATTGATAATCTATTGAGAATTTACAAAATAAACTCCAAACTATCTGTTTTGCTTTGAGTTTATTTAAAGACAAAGTCAGCTTTATTGTCAATTCTGCCACATGTACAGAAATACAGAGAATTTAAATTACATTACTCTCACACCCTGGGTGCATAGAAATAACAAAAACACTACAAGAGGAATGTAAATATACATGTAAATATAAATTAATATACACAAATTCAAAATGACATTGTAACAGAACACAGTTTTGCGAGGTGCTGTCTCGACAATGACTTTGAAAAAGGTTAAAGGTTAATGTTGTTTTGTGTTCAGAGTGAAGGAAGACAGCTACTTCTGTATCCTCTACAATGATGAGCATCATTCATATGACCATGTCATCTACACACTTCAGCGAGCCATCGCTTGTGACCAGAATCAGGCTCAAGTCTATACTGCTCTTATTGACAAGGAAGTAAGTATCCCGAACATCTGCTTTCTACACTACCTGACAAAAGTCTTTACATCCATCCTAGTTGTAAGAGCAACAAATAATAACTTGACTTCTAGTTGATCATTTGGAAAAGTGGCAGAAGGTAGATTTTTCTGATGAATCATCTGTTGAACCAATCATCACAAATACTGCACAAGACCTATTGGAACCTGCATGGACCCAAGATTCTCACAGAAATCAGTTTGGTGAAGGAAAAATCATGGTTTGAGGTTACATTAAATATGGAGGTGAGCTAGAGATCTGCAGAGTGGATTGCAACATCAACAGCCTGAGGTATCAAGACATTTGTGCTGCCCATTACATTACAAACCACAGGAGAGGGCAAATTCTTCAGCAGGATAGTGCTTCTTCTCATACTTCAGCCTCCACATCAAAGTTCTTGAAAGCAAAGAAGGTCAAGGTGCTCCAGGATTGGCTAGCCCAGTCACCAGATATGAACATTATTGAGCATGTCTGGGGTAAGATGAATGAGAAGCCATTGAAGATAAATCCAAAGATCCTTGATGAGCTCTGGGAGTCCTGCAAGAACTTTTTCTTTGTCATTCCAGATGACTTTATAAATAAATTATTTGAGTCATTGCAGAGATGCATGGATGCAGTCCTCCAAGCTCATCGGAGTCGTACACAATATTAATTATTTTGCTACTGCACCATGACTTTATATTCTATACTGTACATAATTTCTGTTAAGTGACAAGACTTTTGTCTAAGCAAATACAGACCTTACTGTCCTAATTAAATAATTAAAAATCAAGACATGATCCTATTTTATTTTGGTAAAATAAGTGTAATCTCGAGGCCTTTGCCTTTCATATAAGTCACTTGTGATACCAAATGATCAACTAGAAGTCACGTTATTATTTGTTGTTCCTAAAACTTGGATAGGCGACAAAACTTTTGTCAGGTTGTGTATGTGGTTTCACATGGTCAACCAAGAGACTTTTTATTAGTGCTGTGATTCTGATGGCAGGGGCGAAGAGCAGTGAAAAGAGGGACTCTCAGAACCTGTCAACAAGCCAAGGACAATATTAGGGTAATCATAATTTTAAATTTTTTTACATTAAATACCCACATTTTGTATATGCTTGACGTGGATTTAATGTATTGATTATTAACAGCGTAACTCAGAGCACATTATCCAGAAACCCCTACGTGTGGAGGTCCTTCATACCGCGGTTATGGCTCATCAGACTTTTGCTCTCAGACTCGGCGCATGGTTTCAGAAGATCATTGGCTATTCAGGTAGACTATTGGAAGCAGTGACGTCACATGAACTTTTCTCTTACATTTTTTTCCCATAATTTTCAGGATATTTATTATATGACTAAAGCATATGACTAAAAATGAGCCCCTCTGAATCTTATAGTGCAAATGTTAGTGATTCACACATTAAAGAATTTTGTTAATTTTTGTTAATTTTTAGAATTTCTGTCTTATTGTGGTTCGCAATAATGGTTTTTTTTATGAATAATACTAACGTTTATAATAGTTTGCACTGATGTATATGTCACATTTATAATAACATCCAGATACATGTTAAATTTAATACACTAGCCCTAAATTAAAATTAATATTTAAAAGTACATTTAAATTTGTTCATTTTAAATGTCCTTGTTATTTACAACAATATTTAGTATCTTTTTCATTTAGTTATCTAATTAGACATTCTGTTCAGACTTATTTTATTATGTTTAAAGGTCCAATAGATTGAAATAATTTACATGCTGATATTCAGTCCATTACAACATTTAAGATGTTTAAGCAAACTTTATGATCATATTTTACTTTGGATTGTACATCTTGAAGATGTTATTGATTTTGTAGTGATTGGATTCTCTGGTCTGTATATTTTGTATTATGTTTGGTTTAATATCAAATAATTTCTCTTTGTGTTTTGTTGTTATGTTATTTTGTGTTTGTTATTATGTTTATTAGTTTGTCATGATGGTGATGCACTATTAATCTCAATAAAATAAATTCAACTTCAAAAGCAAGTTTTTGGTTACCCTTGCTACACAGAAGATCTTTAAATTGAATGATATTCAAAACGGAATAACCAATGGCATAAAAAACAGAAATTGTAATAGTGTTTGCTATAAACGTCAATACCCCCCCCCCCCCCCCACCACAAAAAAAAAAGGTCAAGTCCACATACAGTACACCCCATTTTGAAAATGAATATTTTTATCCATTTCTCAGTAAATATGGGTAATATATATTGGTGCATTTGAACAAAATAGATTTATTAAGCAGATATATTTATTTAAATAATATTTTAGTCACAGAACATCTTTAGAAATTGAAAGATAATACATTTAAATTCTAGCAAAATATTGCAAAAACAATTTTACAAGCTACAACATTTCAACAAAATTTCATAGATTTTTTTGTTTCTCTTGTGTACTTTTGATTTTTGAAAATTTTATTTAATATTTTTCCCTAACATATAAATTTGGGCTGCTCATTTTTGAGCCATTATTGTAAGTTTTGTTAGATAAGCTCCAGTTTTGGCTTCAGTACTGACTAAACTAATGTATATGCACAAATATAATATTGTATAGCATCCTATAGAAAATATTAATTTAAATGAGAGATTTGTGGGGGGTGTACTCATATATGTTGAACATTGCTTTTTGCTCCTATTGTGCTATCTTGATGTTGATTAGCTTATTTAAGTTGCTTAGATTTCAGGAAAAACTTGATAAAGGCTTTTTTTTTGTTTTGTTGTGTCTATTTTTTTTTTTTTATATATAATTCTGATGTTTTGTCCTTATAGTTGGCTTCAGGGATGTGTGCTGCCAGGTAGCTTTAGAGCCGGCCGCCGACAATGATAAACTTTGCCTGATCAGTCGATTAATGCTGCACGACGCCAAACTGTATAAAGGCCAGTATTGCAATGTCTACAGTTAGGTTATGCATTTTTGATAGTAAGTGACATGCTTGGCACTGAATCTAAACATGGTTTCCTGTAACTCTCCTTAGGAGCCCGCAAGGTTGTCCATGAGCTAATTTTCTGTAGTTTACTGATGGACACGGAATACAAAAGGCAGTTTGCTATGAAATTCACAGAGGTATCACTTTACAGCTGTATTTAGTTTCACATTTATTTCATGTTTGTTTTTAATATGTGTTTAATGTATTTAATGTCACCTCACGTTTCAGCACTATAAGCAGCTTCAGGAGGACTTCATCAGTGATGACCATCAGAGGAACATCTCCATCACAGCCCTGTCTGTACAAATCTTCACTGTACCCACTTTGGTATGAGCGAAATTACAGCAATTATGTGTGTACTGTCCAACATCTGTCTGTATCTTCTTAACTGTTTTCATAACTATATGTCTATTGCTCTCACTGCAGTTATGAGTTTCCTGCTTGTAAATATATAGAGTACTTTTTATTACATTCATCTTTATTTCAATATCGCTTTTACAATGTAGATTGTGTCAAGCAGCTTAACATAGAAGTTCTAGTAAATTGAGACTGCGTCAGTCCAGTTTTCAAAGTTGAAGTTCAGTTTAGTTCAGTTCAGTGTGGTTTAATTTTCACTGCTTAAAGTCCAAACACTGAAAAGGAAATCTATTGATGCGCAGCTCCACAAGTCCCAAACCAAGCAAGCCAGTGGTCACAGTGGCGGGGAACAAACTTCACTAGTTGATGAAAGTGAAGGAAAAAAAACCCTTGAGAGAAACCAGGCTCAGTTGAACATGACCATTTCTTGTGCAGAGCTATAGTCTAGGTGCGGGAGGCTGGAGAAGCTGCAGGTGTGAGTAGGTCACCGGTGGGCAGAGATGTATAAAGTACTAGAGACCCCGACTTAAATAAAAGAACAAGTGCTCGATCTAAAAGTAACTTGAGTAGAAGTTGAAGTGTTCTTAAAGCACCATACTTAAGTGGAAGTTCTAAAGTATTCAACATTTTTGGTACTTAAGTATTGCAAGTAGTTTATTGTAAAATTGTATTTTTAAAAAAAGAATTATGTAGTTATTGAAGAAAGCAGTTAAAAGACACATAGTTTTGTTTATTTTAAATATCTTTTTTGCCGCACGTGATTAAGCAGAACGAAAAGAAACATGGTTTATGATTTATAATATGTATATACATATGATGGGTCAAACACCATTCAGCGTGACACAGCCTTTATAATAGCCAGCTAGTTAACGTTATGTGAACATCACAGCATGTTATGAACCACGGGTAGCTAACGTTAGCAAACTTATCTAGCCGTTATGGATAGCTCAAACTGCGTTCTATATGAACGGTCTTTCACTCTGACAAATGCAAACATGGACTCTAAGGCAGCACTGTCTTCTTTGATCATCTGAATGATGATGAGCCAGCTTATTCAAACCTGTGACAGAGCCATCTGCTGCTCTGGCAGTGATAATGTGGGTTTGGCATGATTCGTAACATTTTATTATTGAGTAATGATGCAGCACATAAAAAATCTATCTGAGTAAAAGTATTAAACTCATTGAAAATATGTACTGAAGTAAAAGTGGAAGTAGGAGAAAAAAAACAATACTCCAGTAGAGTACAGATACAGCCTTTTAGTACTTAAGTACAGTAGGGAAGTAGTTGTACTTCGTTGCTATACATCTCTGCCGGGGCTGTTAAGGCGAGCCCACGGGATCAATGCGGAGACTTTCACTGGGGTTATTCAGGATTCAGTCTCACACTCTCCACTCCTCCATGACCACCACAGCATCTGCTCGGGATACTGCTCAGTCCAGGATTTTGGAGACCTTGGGATAATGAGAAATAGACTAACATAAGCGTAGATGTCGTACAAATTATAATGTCTTTCCCGCCAATTACTGTATTTTCAACTTTTCACTTTTGAAATTCTGGTCCAAATCTAAAAATTCTGGATGGACATTCATCGATCCTAACCCAAAAATCCTTTGCTATAATTATTATAAGAATCGTAAGAGTTGATAGGAAAGTGTCTGGTGGTGCATACAGGTATGAGAGAGAGTGTCACTCGCTGGTGGTTTGTAAAGCCCACTAACCCCAATGAGGCACACTTAAGTATTGGCAAGTGTATTTAGAAGCAAGGAGTTTTGATAAATAGTCTGATGCTTACAAAGAGTGTCCTACAGATGGTTTAAAAGCCTATTTACCTGCGTGAAGCACACTCATTGCAGAAATGTTGTTGGCCAATTCAATGATTAAGTATTGATGAGTCTTCAAATGCTTCTTGAAAATGGCCAGAGACTCAGCTGCTCGTGTAAGTCATTCCACTATGACGAAACATTAAAGGTGAATGTCTTTGCAATAGATTTTGTGCCCCTTCGGTATAGTACCACAAAGAAGTTGCTTTCATTAGACGAATGCAGGGTCCTGCCATTCACATAAGCTTGAAATAGTTGGCTCAACTGAAAGTGTGCAGAGCTAGCAGTTATTTTGTTGGTGAGTGACAGTGTCTTGAACTTGATTGGAGTGGTGATTGGCTGCCAGTGTAGACTGATGAAGAATGTGTAAGGTGTAATGCGCACCTTTCAGTCTCGCTGCTGATTTCTCAATAAGCTGCAGAGGCTTGGTGTTGTTTGGGAGGCCAGCCAAGAGAGCATTGCGATAGTCCAGAAGGGACAGGACAAGAGCTTGGACAAGCAGTTGATCAGCATGTTCTGATAGGAAGGGTCTAATCTTTCTGATGTTATATAGAACAGATCAAGTAATTGTAGCAATGTGGTCTGTAAATTTTAGTTGGTCGTCAGGTTGTGAATGAAGTTGAGGTTAATCATTGAGCTAGCCGGGATTACAAGCAGTTCAGTTTTGGAGCTATTGAGTTGAAGGTGGTGGTCCTTCATCTAGCAGGAAATATCTTTGAGACATGCTGATATCCAGCCAGCGATTGTCGGATCATCTGGTTGGAATGAATGGTAGAGTTGGGTGTCATCAGCAGTGGTAGGAATAATCATGTTTACGAATGACAGACCCAAGCGATTTCATGTAAATCAAGAAAAGAAGCGGTCCAAGAACAGAGCCTTGAGGCACCCCGGTGGCAAGGTTTAGATATTGTACTTCTCCAAGAGATCCTAAAAGACCTATCTGAGAGGTACGAGCTGAGCCACTAAAGAGCGGTTCCTGAGATGCCCATTTTCTTGAGCATAGCCAAGAGGATTTGGTGGTTCACAATGTCAAAAGCAGCAGATAAATCCAGTAAGATGAGCACAGAGGATTTATATGCAGCTTTTGCCAGTCTCAGAGCTTCTACAACTGAGAGCAGTGCAGTTTCAGTGGAGTGTCCATTTTTGAAACCTGACTGGTAAGTGTCCAGGAGGTAGTTTTGGGTGAGAAACAGACACTTGGTTGAAGACTACATGTTCTAGTGTTTTTGAAAATGGCGTGCCCTGTATCGCCATGCTTATGACATCACACCCTCTATTTCTGGTTTGGTTTTATAGAAAACAGGGAAACCAAAGATGCTTTAATGCTTTAAACACATTTTTTGAGCTGTTTACAGTCATATATGTGTCCCACACTGCTATAAACACTATTAGGAAACGATTTGAAACTAATTTTTGAAGCTGCGTCACGGCGATTAGATGCTTGTGTGTAATCCAGCGTGGAGACAGGATGTCTGTACCTGCCGGTACATCGTGACGAGTGTGCAGCGTTAATTCATGAGAAAGACTTGGTTCATACCAGTCGGTGTGCTCTATTGTGAATGAGGTGCAACTTCATTAATATGCATGATAGCTTCGAACCTGTTACAGTGTGCAGACGGCAGAGAGACGCCACGTTGTTGCCAAAACAAGTGAAAGAACAAGAATTGTTTTGGAGTCACAGGTCGTCAGTGTTGTGTTTATAAGTGTGCTGCAACTAAGGTTTTGTTTTCATTTCCCGCTATGAGAGCGCAACTGGACTCACGTGTGGACTACAGTGCACGCGACAGAAATACGTTTGTAAGGAACATTTTTTACCCGAGAGCTTTTCGCATATGGAAATGGTGAAATCCGGATTTGCCGCTCGTCTCCTTTTTAAAAAAGACGCGGTTCCAGTTGGTGTTGGTTGTCCTGTCTCTACAGATTTGGTAAGCGATCAGTGGTCTTTGTTTGTTAATTCAGATGGCAAAGTTAGTTTGTATCGTCAGCAGTACTCTTTCAGTGTTCAAAGACAGACCTTATTGAAAATGATTTGAACTGTTACTAAGTTTACAGTACGTTAACATAACTACAATATTATGGACTGAAAGATCTGCTGTAATTGGTGCTCTCCAAATGTAAACATGTAAACACTTTAATCAAACTATAACCGTCGTGTAGAATTTTCGCCGCATTTTGTGACAGGATAGTCTATACACACACAGCTTTCTGACGCTACCTACCGAGTGCATCTAAGTTACCAAGAAATGCGGAAGGTTTTTTTTCTCCCATACGCCGTGCAGTATCAAACATTCCATTAAAACGGCACTCTTCCAGAATTTCCTCTCATTCAATATCTCGTTTGTCACGGAGGGGATGCAGGAAATGTTCTTGAATGAAAATGAAAGTGCCAAACTGCAGTAAAGTCGATAAATTAATAATTTGGCAAATAATTTGATTACTGATGTCCATGTAAACACAGTCACAATCTTTCTTCCCTGTGTCTGTGTGTTTGTTTTGCCTCGCGTGCCCAAATGGAAACTCCCATTTTTATGCAAAACCTTCCCTCTTTCCCTCCCCCAACACTCCCACCTAAACAGAGCTGGACACCCACTTTCCTGACTTTTTCTAAACTACAGGTGTGAAAACACCCTGCTGAGACAGGGGAGTTTTGTGGCCCTTTAATACCAGGCAGAATTGCTGATGCTAATGGCTCATAAGTTCTCATCAGATCACAGAAAGTGTATGGTAAAACTAAGTGGGAACAGGTCCATATGTTCTGACAGAAACATCATTTAGCATTTCATTCAATAATTTTTTTTTTCTTCCAGGCAAGGCAGTTGATCGAGGAGGGCACTGTCATCAAGGTCATTATAGACACTGTAATGGACATGATGAGAGAACATCTAGACAACAACAACCGCTTCCACTTCCAGGGGCACAACCCTGACAAGTTCTTCCGGGTTCAAGTTATCTTCCATGATCTCAGGTCTACATGAATACCATTTCAATTTTGGACAGTGGTTCATTATCATGTGGCTCAATGCAGATTTGTGTCATCCTGCTTTTTTTTTCCAGGTACATTCTAATCAGCAAGCCATCTGTGTGGACAGAGGCATTACGAGTGAAGTTCCTCGAAGGTTTTCGCGTCTTTCTTCACTTTCTTGGCTGTATGCAGGTAATGCTTTCTCCCACCACAAGACTTTTAATTCACTTAGATCTGTAGCTAAATGTCCTGTGGTTGTTTGTCAGGGGATGGAGGAGGTGAAGAGGCAGTTCGGTCAGCATGTGGAGGTGGAGCCTGAGTGGGAGGCTGGATTTACACTCCAGATGCAGCTACGCTACATTCTCGCTATGTTTCAGGACTGGTGCTCTTCTGACGTAAGTCACAGCTAGTCGGAGATCTTGCTTTCTTCATTGCTTTTCAGAGAGACATGCACCCATGAGAGAATATTAATGAAACAACATGATTATATAATATAAATATATAATGAGAGGTAATTGGAGTAAATCAAATAATTCAACATTTCTAAATAAAACATCATAGTTTCCACAGAAATATAAGGTATGTTTATAAGTCAGGGCTGCAAAATACTGTTTGACTAATTTATTGCACCCTTTTTGTTCACACCTATGGTGAAATAAAGCATATTACGTTCATTATATTGATTTTCTCCTCTTTTATTAATATCTAGCGGAATATACTGAAGGAGGATTCTTATAAAACATAGGTCTCAAACTCATATCCTGGAGGGCTGCAGCTCTGCATAGTTTTGCTTCAACCCTATTCAGCTGTGTTATAAAACAATATTTTCTTCCAGCTTTCTTCAAGGTTAATTTAAGTGTCTATATGAAAAAAATGGACACTTGGAGACACCATCTTTGCCAATAATGTATGCAAATGAAAGACTTTTTTATTGACACAACTTTGCCGTTTGAGGATTGCTTGATTAATGCCTTCTGGTTCACCTTTCACATCTGGTTAAAAAAAAAAAAAAAAAAAAGCCAAATCAGCAACATGATATTTTTCTTGACCAACTCCATATTTATTTGAAAAATTATGGACAAATCACATATTTATTGTTTCAATCCCAAAATAAAAATAAAATTTCGAAATATTAGCCAAAATAGAAAGTGTTACCTGTTTTACACCGCACGCATGAGCAGAGTGCAAGCAGAGCGCAAGCAGTGCATGAGCAGCATGTGTTTTTTCGGCGTCCATGTAAAAAGATTAGAGCTTTAATAATGCACGCAAGAGCAGCGAATCATCGCGGATCGTGAGGAGTGAAGCAGCAGAGCCGCTATAGTTTTGGCGCTGGGTCTATTTTTGCCATGCTGCTCAATTAAAGTGCATTGATAATGACCAAAAACACATTGAATGGCAGTAAAAAGTAGCAATTTTACCCAATAAATGCATTGATAGGATACACTGATTTTTATATAGTCAATCAAATGAACTTAAATGATTAAAAAATGCAACAAATATTGCAAAAACCAAATTTAAAACTATTTTAGTATTAGTTTTGCTTTAGTTGCACACTTGTTTGATCATGTATAAATATCATTATAACTATATTGTATAAATATTATTATAACTATAGGACTACATCACCCTGACATTCAAAAACAAAATGACATGGTATCACAGGCTATTGTCTTCTGACCAAGTGCATCTTAAAAGACATGTATGACACTCCTCATAGAGCTTGAGA
This sequence comes from Danio kyathit, assembly GCA_903798195.1. Taxonomy (NCBI): domain Eukaryota; kingdom Metazoa; phylum Chordata; class Actinopteri; order Cypriniformes; family Danionidae; genus Danio; species Danio kyathit. The sequence continues at coordinate 47,286,913 of LR812535.1, forward strand.
AGCATACAGTTCCTTACGGTCTAATTTGTAAAATAAAGCCTTTTTATGTTAAGGAAACAGCATGGGAGGAAGTTACCGCAGGTCTTGGTGCAGATTAAAAGTAACAAAAAAAGTGAATTTATTTAGATAGATAGAGAGATGGATGGATAGATAGATAGATCTGTGCAACAGCTGCCAATCCGTTGCATGCTGCAAGTGCAACCAATATGAAAGGCAAATGCCTGCAATCTCCTTCTGCTCTCCTTACGCACTGCTCACGCTCTGCTTGCGTGTGCGGTGTGAAAAAGTTTGTCGTAAACCCTCGTGCGCGCACATCATCATCTGTGCGCATGATGTACGCTCTCGCGAGCGCGATCACTTCGCGGTTCACTTCTCCTCGCGAGCAAACATCACCAATGCGCTTTATTTTTGGCAATAATTTGCCATCATAGTTAAATGCGTATATAGTGGTTTTAGTCATCAGCTCAATCACAATATGTTTTTTACTAAAAAATGTGTTACTATGTGTTACTTTTTATTTACACAGCTGTATTGTGTTTTGTAACCATATTCATGGAAAGGAAATAATGCTCCCACAATCAGATTTAGAAAATCATCTTCGGGATACAGGATTCTTCACTGTGAGGCTTTAACCAATCACTTGAATTGGCTGCAGTCTACATTTAATGCTATTACTGTTGCATGGCTGATTAGCTTACAAATCTTGTTTATCCACTGGTTAATGAATGACCTGGAAACGTGACACTGTGTATGTGTGTATTGCTTACCCACAGGAGCGGGTTCTGCTGTTGGCCTTCCAGGAGTGTCACAGAGCTCTAATGTCCTGCACAAACCAGCCCTTCCGGAGCGAACCGAAAGACAGCTACATGTGCAAGCAAATCCTCCACGCACGGCCATATAAAGTGTCCCAGGAGCCCGTCTCCATCCATACGCCCATCTCCAGACTACTGGCCGGTTAGCACAATTTTTCTATCCGAAGAAGACATTTGAGGGTTTTCAAAAAGAGGTCTTCATATGCTTTTAACCAATTTGACTTCAAAATGAAATCAACATCTCGATTGTAGTCTTGGGTTTTCTTCTCAGACGTGTGCTCCTCATAGTATCTAGAATAATAAAAATAATTCATGATGTTATTTCACATATCTAATATGATGATAAATGTGACAGTTCTTTCCCATCTGTTCGCTTTCACAGACGTAACCAACATTATGTGAACTCCTGTGGTTTCTATCTGCTTTTGACATAATTCTGTGACACCATGAGACTTTTAAAATCATGACAAGACACAAGGAGATTTTATGCATGCTTATGACAACTGTCATTAAGAGTCATTCGCTCAATTATGTCACCTTATATGCAAAAATTACACCGTTTGAGATGTCTTTGTCATGACAACTTGACATAAACTTGACATTTATTTTTCATGATGTAAATACATCAGTACCTGGATGGGAGACCACATGGGAAAACTAGGTTGCTGTTGGAAGTGGTGTTATTGAGGCCAGCAGTGGGCGCTCAACCTGTGGTCTGTGTGAGTCCTAATGCCCCAGTAAAGTTAAGGGGACACCATAGTGTCAGTGGGTGCCGTCTTTTGGATGAGACGATAAACCGAGGTCCTGACACTCTGTGGTCATTAAAAATCTCAAGGCACTTCTCGTAAAGAGTAGGGGTATAACTCTAGTGTCCTGGCCAAATTCCCTCTCGGCCTTTAACCATTATGCCCTCCCAATCATCCCCATCCACTGAATTGGCTCTATCACTGTTTCTCCACTCGACCTATAGCTGGTGTGTGGTGAGCGCACTGGCGCCGTTGCCCTTTGGCTGCCGTTGCATCATCTGAGTGGATAGAGCTGCACAATTCTGGCTAAATTGAGAATCGCGATTTTATTTTATTTATTTTATTTATTTTTTATTTTTTTGCTTAAAATAAAGATCATGATTTTCTCACAATTCTGTAGATGTAAAATAAAGGTTAATATGAGTAGGCTATTATTATTGTTATTTCAGAATACAACATAATTCTGATGTTGAATTATTATGTTTTAGGCATATGCTTGCAATCTGTCATTGACAACATTGTTAGACTGTTTTTTTTCTACTGGTAAAATCAGACATTTGTCATTATCAGATTCCCTCTTGCGTTGTATTCAACATTAAATAGGCTAGAGTAGTTATACGGACACTGTTAAACATTTATTCTCATGCACAACACTCTGTTTTCGCTATGAAAGAAAAACATATTATATGCTTGTCGTAATCATAACTCTAAAATCTTATATGATTATTTAAATGATGTGTGCGCTTTCGGTTTCATTTTCACTGTGCGGTTTATACTTCCCGCGCGGCTCCCAAATGATCGCTCTGTGCCACAAACTGAATGTTATTTACAACTTTATTACCTGTTATTCACAGCCTAGGCAGGTTCTGATAGGCATCATTCACAGGCGCCCGCCCGCCCTCTTTTTGGTAACAGCTCACGGTCACCTCACATCACGTGTGATTTCGTGGCCGCGAATACATCATTACATGAAGACAGAAATGACATTTTTGGGTGAATTATACCTTATAAATACAGTATGTGACTCTTTCAACACCATTTAGAGGTGTGCACAATGCTGAACATTGTATGTAAAACAACGTAAAGACTTGTGCGGCCGCCTTTGCTTCTCTCCTGAACTTGAAAATATGATTGGCAGAATCGTAGAAATGCTGGATTAAGATCATCTCAGGGGTCGAATCGAGATTGCAATCTTTTTACGATTATTTTTGCAGCTCTAGAAGTGGATGCTGCACACTGGTGGTGATGTGGAGAGACCTCCCTCATGATTGTAAATCGCTTTGGGTGTATGACCTTACATGATAAATTTGCCATATAAATACACATTACATTACATTACATAACCTTAAATAACATTGTTTAAATAAACTTGTACTACCAAAATTTTATGGAAATTGTAATATTTTCTTATGATTCTTTAATTAGAAAGTTCAAAAGAGTAACATATCTGCATTTCAAAATGCAAATATTTTGTAACAATTGTTATTGTAGACCCACTATTATTTTTGAGATTCAATCTTAGGCCTATTTATACTGCAAAAGCTGCACAGAAGCATGTCTAAAGTGGCATTTATGTGTCTTTACACAGCTCAAAGGTGGTACTAATGTGTTTACACAGCAATTACAGATGTACAGTATACTGTGATACTAAAGGAAAGTCAAAGCAGACTTTAATGTGGCATCATATCTTCACACTGAAGAGTTGACTTGGGGGCGGATCACACAGATTGAATTTTTCCTTTCCAATACGCTACTTTTCTATTGTTTTTCAATGTAAACATGCTATTGACAGAGGTGTGCGTGACCGTTAAGATTGAATTGCATCTTTTGAAGCGATGTTGACATGAGTATTACGTTTTTTAGATGCCATGTCAAGTTAAAAAAGGCAACTTCTACATGCATCATCGCTCATCACTGTAAGTTCCAAAGCAGTAGACCAATCAAAAGAGCTCGGAAGCGGGAAGAAGTGCTTTATGTAGTGATTATTTATTTAATTATTTTTTTATTTTATTTTATTTTTTAAACAATAAGTGCTGTGTCTCACGTTTTTAGAAGAAAATTACGGTGTGAATGAGCCTTTTATAAAAACACCCTTTTAACCCCAAAGCTTTGAACAGCAGTGTGTTTGTTTTTAATCCCAGTCTGTATCTGCTCTCAGGCTTATATGTGCTGCTGTGCCAGACTGGAGCTATCCAATACCTCCCCGACTTTGTGGATCCTGTGAGTATAACCCTAAAGGGATAGTTCACCTAAAAAAAATGTGTTCAGCAGAGAAGAAAGAAACTCGAACAGGTTTGAAACATGATGAGTAAATGATGAAGATTTTCATTTATGGGTGGACTATCCTTATAATAATAAAAAATAAAATGTGTGATGTATGAATCTGTGGCTCTGTGGTTTACAGGTGTGTTACACGTATGTGTGTTTTAGGCACAGCTGAATTTCACTGAGCTCGCGGAGCAGCCTCTGCGATGTATTGTTCTGGCGGCTCAGGTTTGTGCCGACATGTGGAGGAGAAACGGCTTGTCGCTTGTCAGCCAGGTGAGAGCAGCATCTGTTTCTTTTAAAGCTCATGCACACATCAGATGTAACAAAAAACTGTTCATTAATTATTATGGATGCAGTCTGTGTTGTTTTGATTTTGAAAATATACAGCTATGAAAAAACTTTAGAGTCCTTTGCTGCATACTATCTGTCCTAAATGATATTCAAAAATAGAATTAGGCCCAATCCCAATTGTATCTCTTAGCCCTTCCCCTTAGGTTTTGTGCGTTCATGTAAAGGGCTAGGCGTGTCCCAATTCTCTTTAGCTTGGATGTGGAGATTTTTCAAGACCACACTACGAACAAAGGGGTATAAGAATGTTCTCTGAATACACTAGCTACCGCAGCAACATCGCTGCAAAACTGAGCCTTGCAGACTAACAAATGTAAAAGAAAAAAGACCATTAATAAGAATTCTTACTACAAACAAGCATCTGATTCATTACATTCCTAACCAGGGCTTGACATTAACTTTTTTGATCACCAGCCAGTGTGGCTAGTAGTTTTCCAATTACTAGCCACTCGCCATTTTCACTAGCCACAATTTTGTTGTTGGGGAAATATATTTTGATATGCATAAATTTGACTTTGGCATGCTAAAATTACTAGATTTTAGACATTGTGTTATGTCTACATGCCTCCTCATTCATTTAACTTTTATTTTTGTGTATGAACTTGCTTAATATGCATGAGCAAATGGGCTGTGGTTTATAGTGTCTCTCTTAGTTTTTATTTCACAGGACTTTTCAGGGCTCAACACTAAGGATTTACCAAATTTATCTCTGACAAGACCAAAAATTAATTAATAATTATTTCTTAGCCACAAATGTTAATATGTCAAAACAAGCAAAATATAGCTGTATACACGCTCTTTTTATTCCACAAAACATTTCTTAAAAACAAATGCATAAAAACAGTTATTGCTATGTATCTAAAACTATGGAATAAAATAGGCTATGGGTATAAAATAGAATTAGGCTTTGGCCCTTAGTGTGTTCTAAATCATAGCATGTTTAAATTATTATTACATAGTTTCCAGGATGGTCTAATATTTCCAGTAAAATTTCGAAGTGCAGACTCATACATACTTTAACGGCTAATATTACCCACAATACATTGTGTGTTCATTCATTGCTGAATTCATTTAGAATTACAAACATGAGTAAAAAAAAGTGAACTTCAAATGCAAAATAGTAACAATACAGAGGCTAATATTTAGTGAAGAATAGTAAGTAATAGTTAAATGAAGAGGCTCTGGTAAAGAGGCTTAAATGATTGTTGATTAGTATCTGACCTAATGGAAAATAAAACATTTATTTCCATTATGTGAACTTTTATGCAGACATGTTTGGTCATTTTGGAATGCATAATTATGCAAACACCCAAGGAGATTTTCTTTTCTGCATGAAGGACCTGCGAATGGCAGATTAATGAGCTTCTGCATTTCCAAATAGTAAAAGATTAAATGTGAAATAATTGTAAAAGATGTGACAAGATGATTGACAGGTAACATAACGAAGTAACACAACATTCCGTTCATGAGAAAGTAGTATGTGCTAAAGTTTGCGTAATCTACTGTAACACACTAAAATGTATGTGTTTTTAATAATAATAATAATAATTTACACTCGTATAGTGCTTTTCTCGATACTCAAAGCACTTTACACATTTTTGGGGGGAATCTCCTCAACCACCACCAGTGTGCAGCATCCACCTGGAGGACGCAATGACAGCCATAATACCGGATGATTGATGGAGAGGAGACAGTGATGAAGCCAATTATGATATGGCAATGGTTAGGAGGCCATGATGGGCCAGTGGGCAAATTTGACCAGGTTGCCGGGGTTAAACATCTTATCCATCTCACTGAGCAGTACAGAGTCCCCATCAATATACAGGAGTAGAGCTGCACAATTAATCGTAAAAAGATCGCGATCTCGATTCGACTCCCTAGACGATCTTAATCCAGCATTTATACGATTCTGCCAATCATATTTTCAAGTTCAGGAAAGAAGCAAGGCGGCCGCACAAGTCTTCACGTTGTTTTACATAAAATGTTCAGCAACGTGGACACCTCCAAAGGGTGTTGAAAGACTCACATACTGTATTTATAAGGTATAATTTACCCACAAACGTCATTTCTGTCTTCATGTAATCATGTAGTCACGGCCGTGAAAACACGCGTGATGTGAGCTGACCGTGTCGTTCGCTGTTACCACAGAGAGGGCGCGTGCGCGCCTGAATGATGCCCACTTTAGTGAACAGAACTTGCATAGGCTGTGAATAACAGGTAATAAAGTTGTAAATAACATTCAGTTTGTGGCACAGAGCGATCGTTTGGGAGCCGCGCAGGAAGTATAAACCGCACTTAGCAGTGAAAATGAAACCGAAAGCGCACACATCATTTAAATAATCATATCGCATTTTAGAGTTATGATTGCGACAAGCATATGATATGTTTTTCTTTCATAGCGAACACAGAGTGTTTTGCATGAGAATAAATGTTTAACAGTGTCAGTATACCTACTCTAGCCTATATAATGTTGAATATAATGCAAGAGGAAATCTGATAATGATAAATGTCTGATTTTACCAGTAGAAAAAATGGTCTAACAATGTTGTCAATGACAGATTGCAAGCATATGTCTCAAACACCATAATTCAACATCAGAATTATGAATAGTTGTATTCTGAAATAACAATAATAATAGCCAACTCATATGAACCTTTGTTTTACATCTACAGAATCGTGAGAAAATGGTGATCTTTATTTTAAGCAAAAAAATCGCGATTCTTATTTTAGCCAGAATCGTGCAGCTCTATACTGGAGCATTAAGACCCACACAGACTGCGGGTTTAGCGCCCCCTGCTGGCCTCACTAACACCTCTTCCGGCAGCAACCTAGCTTTCCCATGTGGTTTCTCATCCAGGCCCTGCTTAGCTTTAGTGGGTGACCATGTGAGTGTTGCAGTGAGCTAGCTGCTGGTTAGTATTTTTTCTTAACCAAAAAAGTACATACTTTCATGATGTAGTTAATGCAGGTGAATTGGGATGCAGCACTATTGACACTTTTCTGGATTAATTAGGATTTTGAGTAAAATGTTGCTTTTTGTTTAATTATATTAAAGTCTGATAACATTCCTTTCAAATTTAAAGCAAAGATATTGTCAATTACAGCATTTGTTTAATATTGTATGCAAAATTTAATGGAAACATTTTAATCAACATAATAAAACAACAAATAAAGTTTTACTTGCTTAAAATCCTGTTTCTTATTTCAAATCAGGCCTCTTAATCTTCTGTCAATAAATGTATTGTATTTGAGTGATGAAAAATCATTGAAACGATTATCTGTATATTTTTAAAACGTTCCTGTTGATTACTAATGCATTCTAACTTTTGCTCATGTTTGACTCTGCTAGGTGTATTACTATCAGGACGTTAAATGCAGGGATGAAATGTTTGATAAGGATGTTATCATGCTGCAGGTATGTGCATGAAATAAAATATAAAATATTTATTTAAATAAAATATTAATATATAAAATTTTAATAACAACTAATAGTATAATTATTAAATAAAATGTATTTATTTAATTGTTACATTTTTTAACTCTATGCAGATTGCTGCTTCCAAAATGGACCCCAATCATTTCCTCATGCTTGTACTTTTGAGATTTGAACTTTTCGACATTTTCAATGGCAACTGCTCCAGTAAAGATCAGGTCAGTAAGGGGGTGAGGAATATATATTAAGTTATTAAAATATATGAAGTATAATTAGTCAGGTCTTATTTAATTATTTACACTATGTTATGGTAATATTAGCAAGTGCATGCTTTGCAACTTATTAAAATTATTATATTATCATTTATATCATACATTTTTTCTCATTTATTTATGGTTTGGATAATGTTTTGTTCCACAGGAAGTACTGAAACAGTGGAACAGGTTAACAGAGGAGATGCTGTACTTAATAATCATCATTGTAGGCAAGTTCTCTCTTTTTGACCTTTTTATTTTGACTAAATGCGTTTGCTATTTGGTTTATGGTTGATTTTGGTTGATGGTTGATCTTTTGCTGCCTTTCGCTGATGTGTGATAAGTTATGAAAATTAGTTGAAGTGCTGCATTTGTTTTATTTTACTATATATATTTTGCATGTGAAATATGCAGGTGAGCGGTATGTACCGGGAATCAGTAATGTGACTAAGGAGGACGTCACTATGAGGGAGGTCATTCATCTGCTCTGTATTGAACCCATGGCCCACAGCACCTTGATCAAAAGCCTGCCTGAAAATGTACGATTTTATTTTATTCTTAATTTAATTTTTTTTAATGGTTATTTTATTTTATTTATTGTTTTTTTTATTATTATTGTTAAATATAAAAATATATATTTTATTCATTCTTTTTTTTATTTTTTTATTGTAATTTTATTGTATTTGTAGTTTTTTTTTTTTTTTGTAGTGGCCAGCTCTAACTTATAAAATTCCATTAATTAAGAGACTTTATGAATAATTTTTGTTAATTGCGTCACAGGAAAGCCATGAAACAGGTCTTGAAACAGTCATCGCTAAGGTTGCCAATTTCAAGTGAGTTAATTTCACCAAATGTTTAGTAGTTTATTACAGTTTTATATATATATATATATATATATATATATATATATATATATATATATATATATATATATATATATATATATATATATATATATATATATATACATATATACATGTATATATATATATATATATTTATGTATATGTATATATATATATTTATGTATGTATATATATATATATATTTATGTATGTATATATATATATTTATGTATATATATATATATATATATATATATATATATATATATATATATATACATATATATATATATATATATATATATATATATATATATATATACATATATACATGTATATATATATATATATATATACATATATACATGTATATATATATATATATATATATATATATATATATATATATATATATATATATATTATAGGTGTTCATAGATAAAATTTTTTAATCTAGATTAATCTAGATTAATTTCAAAATTAATCTAGATTAAAATGGCTCATTTGAATTCTGCCGAAGGCATTCAGAATATGTGTGCTACCCAAATAATAAGTCTTTGAGAACGGGTTTCTCAAGCCAGGTGACGCATTAGACCAGGGGCTCATCTCCTGTTTCCAAAATGCATCTCAAACTGCTTGAGAAACTGTTCTACTATGATAATTGTTGATAAAAATAAATGATGTTCAATAAGATGTACTTGTGTTTACTAACTGTTTATTCAGTTAAATATGAATGTTGAACTGTAGGCCTACATAAGCTCCAAACAGCGATTTCATACTTGCTTTTGATGTACATACATACAGAAAATGCTGGTTCGCAAAGGCAAGTTTACAGAGCCCTGACGGTGTCAAACATTGAGTATGTTTACATGGGCAACAATACTTTAATACGATTTTAATGTGATTAAAACAATACTCTGATTAAGAGTCTACCATGTAAACAGCGATTTTTGATTACTTAATGCAACTAAAGTCATAACTGAACTAAACAGAAATGGAAGTAAGACGCGCAGTATGTAGATATTAGTGGCATTACTGACAAACTATTCCCGTCATGTAGGACATTTCGCCATATTTTCCAACAAGATCCACACAGGCGGCTGTCAGTAAAGGACCGCACAGACACACAGACGCACACACACAAACACACACACACACACACATCCCGAAATGCGGAAGTTTTTTTTCTTCTCATTTGGCGTGCGTTATTAAATTCCATAACACTCTCACCTGTCCTTACTCATTTGTTTGCGTCTAATACCCCAGTTTGTCACGAAGGCATGAATTAAATGTTCGTGAGTTAAAGTGAAACTGCTCAACTGCAGTTAGAGTCAGGCATCCTGCTGATTTGATTCAGAAGGGCACTTCTTTCCCAGACGGCGCACCGGTCAGGTATACATCCGCGCTAAACTATCAAGGTGAAAGTCATCATAGCTTATGTAGAATAGACCCAGCTCTCACCCAACTTTGAGAATAGATTAACGGCGATATTTTTTTTATCGTGCGATAAGAGTCTCACGTTAACGCAGCACGTTAACGCCGATAACGGCCCGCCACTAATATATATATATATATATATACATTTTTCTTTTTTTTTCCTTTTTTTTCTACGATGACATACTAAGCAAACATGTTGACATTTTTTGTTGATGTCCTAGGAAACCAGGAGTGTCAGGTCATGGCTTGTATAATGTGAAGAAGGAATGTCTGAAAGAGTTTAATCCCTTTTTCTATCATTACTCCAGACCACAGCATAGTAAGGTACAAAATGCGCCTGTTATCTCAAGAACTATATTAGCATATAAGTGTTGAAACAACTGTAAATATTTTCATTTTAGGCTGAAGAAGCTCAGAAGGAGAAAAGGTCCCAAGAGAGCAGTGAAAAAGGTATGTCATGTTAATTGCAAACTATTTGCATTGACTGATAGAAGTGTATTAGTGATCTTTCTCATAATCCAGTCTCAGGTACAGTAATTGGTGAATAAAATGAAACGCTCATGATCTAAACAGGCAAAAATAATCTAAACAAAAAATGTGTATACAAAAATACATAAAAATAAACAACAACAAAAAAAAACAGCAATACTGCTTCCAGCATACAGTCATTGGTGATCAGCTCCAAAAACTTAATTGGAGCACCTACAAAACAACAGCCAAACTAAACAAAACAACAAGCAAACAATACAAAACAATAAAAACAAAACAACAGCCAAACAAAACAACAGCCAAACGAAACAAAAAACAGCCAAATAAAACAAAAGCCAAACAAAACAACAGCCAAACAAAACGAAACAGCAGCCAAACAAAACGAAACAACAGCCAAACAAAAACAGCCAAATAAAACAAAAGCCAAACAAAACAACAACCAAACAAAACGAAACAACAGCCAAACAAAACGAAACAACAGCCAAACAAAAAAATGCTAAACAAAACAACAGCCAAACAAAACAAAACAACAGCCAAACAAAGCAAAGTAAAACCGCCAAACAAAACAAAACTGCAAACAAAACAAAACACTCATGGTCTAAACAGGCAAAAATAATCGAAACAAAAATGTATATACAAAAATACATAAAAATAAACAACAACAAACAATACAGCAATAATGCTTCCAGCATCAAGTCATTGGTGATCAGCTCCAAAAACCTAATTGGAGCACCTACAAAACTAAACAACAGCCAAACTAAACAAAACAACAAGCAAACAAAACAAAAAACAACCAAATAAAACAAAACAACAGCAAAAACAAAACAACAGCAAGACAACAGCCAAACAAAAGGAAATAACAGCCAAACAAAAAAACAAAACAAAAAACAACAGCTAAACAAAACAAATCAGCTAATCAAAACAAAAAAGGAAAAAACAAAATAGCCAAACAAAACAAACAAAAAAACAACAGCCAAAAAAAAACAGCCCAACAAAACAACAGCCAAACAAAACAACCCAACCAAGCAAAACAAAACAAAACAAAAAAACAAAACAGCCAAACCAAATTAAAAACAAAACAGCTTAACAAAATCTAAACAAAAAATGTGTATACATAAATACATTACAAAAAGCACAACAAGAAGCCCAATACACTTTCCAGCATGAGCACACAGTGAGGTGTGATCAACCCCCAAAATCCTGATTGAAGCACATTAATAAAATTTAAAATTAAAATTAACAAACACATTTAAATAAATAATTTAAACTCATGGTCTAAACAGATAAAAATAATCTAAACAAGCAAAGTGTATACATAAACACATTACAAATATTCTGGAAAATAAATATACTACTTCCATTGTACAGTGACTGGTCAGCCCCAAATGTTCTGATTGGATGACCCAAATGCACAATAATAATATAATAATAATCATGTGATATCTTCCATCTAATAATCTTCCTCTGTTTTAGCTCTGCGTCCCCCAGTGCCACCTCCCTTCTGTCCAGCATTCTCCAGCATTGTGAATCTGCTCTGCTGTGACGTCTTCATCCATGTTTTGAGGAGGATTCTCCAGAAAGCAGTGGAGGATCGTTCTAACCAGTGGACCGAACCAATGATCCAAAGGGTACAGCTTTTTTGCATCATTTCTCACAGTTCCTTCTCCATATTAGTAACTAGAGGTGTGAACCTGCACTGGTCTCACGGTTCGGTTCGGTTACGATTATCATGCCATCGATTCGGTTCAATTCGATATCTCGGTGCATCACTGTGCATTGACGATTCTTTCCTTACACAGTTTTATATTTTCTTCACAGCACAGCAATTCTTGTATTAAAATGTATAAATATATTTATATTTACTATTTGTAAAACAATTTTGTCCTTTAATACAAACAGTCAGATATATAAACTGTAGCTTTAAACAACACGAGCATTAGCAAATAAACAAATATAAATATCCTGCTCGCTTTTTGAGCCTTGTCTACCAAGTTCTTTCTTACACCCCTTTGATTGGTCACGCGCTCAACAGAAAGGGCTGTGATTGACTTTTACACGCTGGCGCTCTTCACAAATGCACTCATGGGCCACAGTGAGAGAGAGAGAAATGGAGATTACTTTAATTTTCATAATTGCCGTGAAATAGGAGCTTCTGCTGTAAGTGTCAAGTGAAACACAGTCCAGCAAACACACGCACAGTGAAATTGTGCACAGTTTCTGTGTTTTTAAGTAGTTGGAGTGTTGTAAATACTCGCGCTCGCTCCCTCGATATGCTGCGGCGACATAGCGCATATGAGATAAATGACATCAGTATATAATAACCGGTTATGATTATTACTGAACCGATACCGAATTGTCCGCATCTGCATCGCGGTGCACCGAAGAAACAATTAATTTTGACACCCCTATTAGCAACATAAACTTTGTTTTTAATTTTTTTGGAAATGCAAGGGTTGTTTCTAATATTTGAATATTGTTAGAAAATTGAAAAACGGCAAGTTATTTTAATTTAAGGTAACATCTAAAACAATGTTTTTGTGTGTGACTGCAGGCACTGCATCTTGTAGGCCAGGCTCTGATAGAGGAGACAACACAGCTGGAAAATAGCAGTGCTGAAGAAGTGACCTTCGACTTTAGTCTGAAAGCAAAAAGTAAGATCTCACCCATCATCTTGAAAATGTACTGTGCTTATAATAAACATTTAGCTTGGTTAATCCAAGCTTTTGCTTCTGGAATTTCATCGTTTTGCTCAATCCCACTTATCTGTTGGTCATGATCTGTGATATGCTATGTAAGGCATTCTGGAATATTTTGAAATGTTAAATAGCCACTATTTCAGAGATTGAAAGTACATTATTTTTCATTGTAAAGATTCAATAAATAATAAATTTAAAAATGTAAAAATAGATCATATATCTATTTTTACAAGGTTTACATTTTTATTGGTATAAAAATACAATAATGATACAAAACTACTATAATAATAATAACTACATAGAATTGTACATTTCCTGAAGAAAATGTGAGTGGGGTTTGCCGTGGCAAATCAGTGGGGTACAATGCATTTTTATTGGTTGCTAGGGTGTTCTGAGTGGTAGCTAGGCAGTTTCTAAGGCGGTGCTAGGGTGTCCTGAGTGGTTGCTAGGTGGTTGATAGGGTGTTCTGAGCAGTTGCTAGGTGGTTGCTAAGGTGTTGCTAGGCAGTTGCTAGGGTGTTCTGAGTAGTTGTCAGGCAGTTTCTAAGGTGGTGCTAGGGTGTCCTGAATGATTGCTAGGCGATTGCTAGGGTGTTCTGAGTGGTTGCTATGTGGATGCTAAGGTGTTGCTAGGCACTTGCTGAGGCATTGCTAGGTGGTTGCTAGGCAGTTGCTAGGGTAATTTGGGTGGTTGCTAGGCAGTTGCTAGGGTACACAGGGTTGTTACTAGGCAACTACATGTTTGATCAAATCTTCATACTGAGTAAGCATTTCTGGCAAGTTTTAGCACTTGGCTAATCAATATTAGCATGTAGCTAATAGCACTGCTAGCATGTGTAGCATATAGTAAGTTCTGTTTGCTAGCATGAATCAAACAAGCTAATCCCCATGTCTCTACAATGTTCTGATGCTGAGATATAGCTGTTGATAAATGGTTGCTAGGGTACTCTGTTTTGTTGCTAAGGGCGTGGTTAAAAAGTTAACTTAAATGAGGTTGGTTGCAAAAGTCAACCCCATGTCTATATACATTGCCATGCAAAGACATGCATCTAGGCCTATTATAATGGCACTATGGGATCAGTTTGGGGGCGTGGCTAGAGTGCTTCATTATCATATCGAAACCCCGATTGGTTGCCTGAGTCAAGTGAGACCCCACCTACTAATGTAATGATAAGTCAATGAGAAATTTTGGTATGTCCTAGCACCTCAGGGGTACAAATTATACCCCTTTGCGGGATATGTTCTTACTCAGGCTGTAACCCTTTTAAGATGTTGTGAATCTCAGAATTCTACGAAATTCACATTTCATTCCCATGTTATGTCAATGTGACCTCTTAAAAAAATCATAGCTACATACCCCAGATAAAACCACACAATTTGATGTCACTTTCAAGGGTCTGGGGCAAACACTGTGGGACCAGTTGCGCGCCCAAAAAAACACATGGAAAAAGAAGAAGAAAGAAGAATAATAAGTATGGAAAATAACAATAGTGGATTTGCCTAAAGGCAAACCCCACTAATAATACATAAAAATAAACTCAAAATTACTCAAACTAATAAAACTATCTTTACTCAAACTATCTTTAAAAGAAAGAACATCAATTAATACATTTTTATTTAGATAAATAATACATTAATAAACAATATTTACAATTATTCAATCACAGCATTCGATTTTTGATAGTTCATCCTAAACCCACCTCACAGTTGTTTCAATATATTGTGAAACTCAATTAATGCATCACTATCCAGATATATTTCTATTTCCCCCATATATATTTGAACTTATCTAGATACATTTCTCTTTTCAGAAACTGGTTCCGAACACGGCAAATCATTGCTCCACTTCCTGACCAAAATGAAGTCTTTACCTTCTTTGAAAGTTCTGAAAGACATGATCGCATGGAACCTGCAGGTATGCAGATGAAGATTTTATGTCAACCTGATTCATTTATTGGAGATTTAATACCCGAATGTCTGTATTTGTAAGATGTTTGAGGTGGTGAAGTGTCTTCGGGAGAAATCCAGCCCTGCCGCTTCATTCGCCATGGATCAAAGCAAGTCAGAGGAGGTACAAACAAAAGCACAGATTCATACGGGACCCTCAGTCTTAATGCCCCTGTGTCTCTGAGGTGATAAAAGTGTGTGCTTTCTCTCAGAGCGTTCAGGATAAAGAGCAGAAAAGGAAAGCTGAGGCTGCTAAAGCGCACCGGCGGAAGATTATGGCTCAGATGTCAGCTATGCAGAAGAACTTCATTGAGTCTAATAAGATCCTTTATGAAAATATGCCTGAGAGCTCCAGTCAGAGCGACACCGCAGCATCTCTGGACAGGTCAACTTTTTTTATTTTCCTGTTTTACTTTCTCTTTTGTGAATAACTCTTACTATTTAGGTAAGACTTTCCCATACTCATTTCAACTGTCAAGGGTTGTAAAAAATATATCGATTATATATCATAAGTCGATAAATCCAAAAAGTTAATGTTATTATATTGTAAAGTCCATCTATTAGCCCAATGACGGAACTAACAGCATGGTCAAAGGTTAAATGCATGTAAGCCTTTTCTAGTGTTTCTAAAAAGAATTCTGTTATTTATTAGAATTTATTTATATTAGTTGTTTAGTTCCGAATTTAATCTGACTCCCAATTTTAAGTGATCGTCAAATTTAGACTGTATTTCTAATTATAGGAATGGATCACAATAATCATTTATGACTTAATTTAGAGTTTTGATCTATCTGTTCCCATACTCTTCAGTTTATACGTTCATTAGGGACCAAACGCTGCTCAGAGTTTCTTAAAATCATAAAACGATGCCGCAACACAAAGGTAGCGCAGACTCCACTTAATCTACTGGATATAAAAAGATTTCAGGAGAATTCAGGATGAGTCAAAACTTAACATTTTATTCGTCAGGTAAAATTGTATTATGTCAATTCTATAATGAAACAATCATAAAGCCAATTCAGAGATGATACTGTAACAATATAACATCCATTACTCAAGGGTAAGTCCAAGAGTTATAGATGCATACCTGACCAGAGAAATACATTGCAGCATAAGTCTCAGAGTTGCTGCAACCGTGTCTCTTGGCTACAAGATTCCAAAGATATTTGTGCCCATTTCCCTTAAATACTCAACTCAGAACAAATGAATAAATTCAAGATAATTGAAGTGTCACCTAGACCCTTGCCTGGTGAATGAGTTCTCTATAGGAGGGAGCATCTGGCAAAGATCTTACCAAAGTCAATAACCAAATCAACATATACAAATGAAATATTATAGTGAAATTAAGACCATTTTACCAATCACACAGAGACATTTAAAATGATACCAAACATGAATATAGTGCTACAATATGCATCATATTAAAACCTTGGACATTTTATGTCATCTGCACTGATGGAGAAATGTAGCTTAAAGGTCAAGAAGGGGGGCTTGAGGTGAAAGGAGAAGGGTGAACTTTCATGCATTCCCCCCCTGGTGAGATGTAGCTCTGTGTTTCCAACCTATGTTTGCATTGCCAACAGTGATTTGAATAGAACAGTTGAACAGCTGGTTTCCTGATCTTCTTCTCAGACCTGAAAGTTAGTTGTTTTATTGCATCTCATGAAATTCCATATCAGCTCTCAGGGTCTGACATTCTGGAGAGATTTATCCATCTTACAATATATATTTTTAATAGTTCAGTTAGACTGCATGCTTTCACTTTCGTATTCAAAATAAAATGCACTTTTACCGATAGAAATGATATCTCGCCCTATACATCGTTCTCTCTTTTTATTGCCATACAGCAGGGAAAATAAGTATTGACCACACCAACATTTTCCTCAGAAAACAAATTTCTAAAGGTGCCATGACATCACCAGATGTTGGTAACAACCAAAGAAATCAATATATACAAAGAAAACAAATTACAAATAATTAGTTTACAAATTAAGGCCCCGTTTACACTAGTACGTTTTAGTTTTAAAACGGCGTTTTAGAATGAAAACGATCCGCGTCCACACTCGTTTTACCCAGCGTTTCTGAACAGCTCTCCGTCTACATTAAAACGTTGAAAACGCACATCACGTGACCACACACACACTCTCTGGCATGCACTGCAGCGTGCTTTGAGCACACACCCACACGAGAGCTGTGCACATCGGACTGTTCATCACGGATCTACCGCTGGATCTAATTTCACTATATTTGTTAAACGCGATATTTAATTCATCTTGTTGTCTGTATCTAACTATATTTCCCGACTTTGGTCTTTTGAATCTATTACTAGTTCTTAGGTAACGTGCTTTGGCTGAGCGCAAAGATAAATTAGGTTAATATCTTAATTGATGTAACCGCGTACTCTGATTCTGCACATCTGACTGATTGTTTGCCTTTATTTTCTCTATTGTATAAACTTATTGCACATTATACTTTTATAATGGCCATTAATTGATCATTAAAATGGATATTCAGTGAAAGAGAGAGGGCATGTTTCGTATTTTCAATGAAAATGAAAGGAGGCAATTATGTTATAGGCACCGTTTTGTTATAAATATGCATGAAGATGACGGTCATATCATGCAGCTACACGACGCCTCAACATTTTTCAATGTTAAGGCTAATTTTAAAATATCAAAATAGTTCCTCAAATCATGTTTTCATTTTATTGTCAAGGTGAAACAGCATAGCCAGGGTGATGTGAATGACTTTATAAAGTACACACTCGGGAGTTTGTTTTCCATATCAAACTTGCGAAGTCTGAACTTTCACAGAGGGGATGCAGGACTGAACTGTGTGAAGGCTACTTAATATTGAGGAAAAAGCCTAGGCGAATAGATAGGCGAATGTCTGCAGCCCCGCCTCCGTTTTCAGATGTCTCCTTTTTCCCCCATCTACACTGAGACAGAGCAACAGTGTTTTAGAATGAAAACGACCTCTCCAGTGTTTCCAAAACGCTCCATTTTCGGGGCTCCCAACTCCTGCGTAGTGTGGACGGATGCCGTAACCATAGCAAAACTTATGCATTTTAAAACTAAAACGTATTAGTGTAAACGGGGCCTAAGTTATGCGCAATAAAATAAAATGACACGGAAAAAGTATTAAACACATGAAAAAGGAAGGTGTAGAAAGGCGGTGAAAGCCCAGACAGCAGCTGAAATCTCTCAGTAGTTCTCCGGCATACCTATGAAACCAGAGTGGATATTTCAGCAAGACATTGGTCCAAAAACACAGCCTGGGAAAGTCTCAAATGCTTTCAGAGAAAGAAAACCAAGCTGTAGAACGGCGCAACCACTCACCAATCACTTAAATCCAATAGAAAATACAAAATAAAGATCAGATTTGAGCACGGTGCCGCAGTGGGTAGCACAATCGCCTCACAACAAGAATGTTGCTGGTTCGAGCCCCGGCCTGGTCAGTTGGCATTTCTGTGTGGAGTTTGCATGTTCTTCCCGTGTTCGCGTGGGTTTCCTCCGGGTGCTCCTGTTTCCCCCACAAATCCAAAGACATGTAAGCTAAATTGTCCGTAGTGTATGTGTGTGAATAGGTGTGTATGGGTGTTTCCCAGTAATAGGTTGCAGCTGGAAGGGCATCCGCTGCGTAAAACATGTGCTGGATAAGTTGGCAGTTCATTCCGCTGTGGTGACCCCAGATTAATAAAGGGACTAAGCCGAAAAGGAAATAAATGAATGAATGAAGATCAGATTTGATAGACGAGACCCAGAGAACCATCAATATTTTTACACTCTGTTGAAGTCACACCTGAGCAATTGATGTGTCTTCATTCTCCATATGAGAGGTGTCTTTAAGCTGCCATCACCAAAAAAGCCTTTTATATAAAGTATTAAATACATTTTTGCAGTTCAGTACTACATTGTTATTACACTTAACTAATTTTTCTGTTTTATTTATTTTTATGTTTGTATTGTTTGGGTTTTTACTAAAATCTGGTTCAATTTCATGTCAACAGCTCCTTTTTTTTTAAATATTGTTCCCAGGAAAAAACATGACGTGTTCAAAACTTATTTTCCCTGCTGTATATATGGCTAATACATCTCCATAATGCAATGTAATATAGCCACTGTGATATACTTTGTTAGTTCGTGGGATAGTATTGCTTTCTCACTACAACCGAACCGCTCCAGAGTTTGTTTCAATAGAGCTGATTGATTTGGCGAGGATCAGAGCGCTATTGCTTGTATTACATATGCCCCATCGAACCACGCTAAGGGAGAAACGCGCCAGGTTCTGAAACTAATGTCTAGGTGTGAAAGCACCCTTAAACCAGTTTGTTTTTATCATTTCTGCTTCCTCTATTTTTTTGCTCTTTAATTTTTTTCTCTCATTTAACCTTTTCACAACGCTACAGAATTTGCTGTCAAAGCATATTTAGATTAGTGGTTGTCTGACTGAAATGCACTTAGTCTGAATTGTCTTTGTTTTAGATTAAATGTAATAATATTTTTGTTGATTAAAGTTTAATTAAAAAATTAGAATTTGATTTTTATCACAATCAGAAATTTAATAAATAAACAGCATGAGATAAGATGTCCAGAATCGACATATACAAACATTTATGTTAAAACATTTACTAAGTACGCATTCTTTTGCTTTAGCCATTTCATTTTACTTTGTTTTCTTTTGCTCCTTACTTTACAAAAAAAGAATTAAAATGAATTTTATATATATATATATGTGTGTGTGTGTGTGTGTGTGTGTGTGTTTGTGTGTGTGTGTGTGTGTGTGTGTGTGTGTGTGTGTGTGTGTGTGTGTGTGTGTGTGTGTGTGTATATAGCTATTTGTTTTTGTAAGTCCAAAAGTGAAGAATTGATGTTATTTATTAGTTGATTGTTCAAACTACCTCACAGAAGTGCTCTGTTTGTTCATAAAAATAATAGTGCTCTGTTTGTTCAATAAAAATAAGGAACATCCTGGATCTCTTTCTTCACTCTTTTTTTATTATTTTTTTAATGTATTATAGAAGTATCAGATCGGATCGGGTTTCAGTATCGGTAGATACTCAAAATCAAATTACTCGGACTCCAGGGCAAAAAAAACCTGATCAGAACATCCCTACTTTCAATTGTTCTTTTTTGTGGCTTTTTAACTTGCATTCACACTTCTTTGTTTAACACTCTTTTTGAGTATCTATACTATTCTGAGATGTTTTGTTTTTGCCCATTCATGCTTTTATTTTTGTTTGTATTTTAATTTTCTTTTACACTTGCTTTCACATTCTTACATTTACATTTTTACTTTAATTCAGCCTTTTTCACAAAGTACTCTATAACAGCGGGTTATATATATTGAATATATATTGCGGGTTATAAAATAGAAAAAGGAATTCAAAGGGGGGGCTAATAATTCTGACTTCAACTGTATATATATATATATATATATATATATATATATATATATATATATATATATATATATATATATATATATATATATACAGTTGAAGTCAGAATTATCAGCCCCCCTTTGAATTCTTTTTTTCTTTTTTAAATATTTCCCAAATGATGTTTAACAGAGCAAGGAAATTTTCACAGTATGTCTGATAATATTTTTTCTTCTAGAGAAAGATTTGTTTTATTTCGGCTAGAATAAAAGCAGTTTTTAATTTTTTATGAACCATTTTAAGGTCAAAATTATTAGCCCCTTCAAGCTATTTTTTTTTCGATAGTCTACAGAACAAACCATCATTATACAATAACTTGCCTAATTACCCTAACCTGCCTAGTTAACCTAATTAACCTAGCCTTTAAATGTCACTTTAAGCTATATAGAAGTGTTTTGAAAAATATCTAGTAAAATATTATTTACTGTCATCATCGCAAAAATAAAATAAGAGGAACTGCATTAAATTATATTTTTTCCGGGCCATGTCTTTAAAATATGAAAATTAATTTTACACCAGTATTTTCAATGGTGTTTCTGTGCTAGCCTGCAGCTAAAGACGCCACCTGCGTTTAAGCTGTTTTTCGTCTCATTAAGTCAAACAACTTAATCAATGCTTAAGTCTATTTACCGGATTTTATTTTAATTACATTACAACATCGATGCTATAAAAGGAACCTCATGAAATTGAAAATAGTCACATTAAGCTTTCACCGGAAGTTCATCGTTGGCTGAAAAACACTAGCTGCGCATATAGCCCATTGCATTGAAGTGCTTTTTTCCTTTTCATTCTTTTATCATATTCATTCATTCATTCATTTTCTTTTCGGCTTAGTCCCTTTATTAATCTAGGGTCGCCACAGCGGAATGAACCACCAACTTATCCAGCACATGTTTTACGCAGCACTTTATCCGTTCACTTCTCATTCGTTTGCTTTCTCTTTTACCCTTTTTATTTGATTTCATCACTCTGTCTTTAATTGCATGCACATTCAGTTTTCAAATCATTTATGCATTAGCGCTTATGTAATTGTGTATGAAATGTCTGTGTGTTTTTGTTGTGTGTTTGTGCAGCTTTGTGATGGATGTCGATAAGAATCGAGTGGCTGTAGGGCCTCAGCAGGGTGTTTGGTCCTTGGACTGGGAGACTCTCACCTGTATTTTGTGCCAGGAGGAGCAGGAGGTTCAGGCACAGGCTCCAGCTATGGTACTCACCGCATGTGTGCAGAGATCCACAGTTCTCACGCAGAGCCGCGGAAAGACCCTGTCCCCCAAAGGTGAAACACACTGTGCACTTTACATCAGAAGTGCATTTAGTCACATGATAATAAGCAGAAAGTGTTGACACAGAACATGCATAAATGACCCTGGACCACAAAAATGTTCCACAGGTATATTAGAAGAGTATCAGAATGAGCTTTTTGTTTCTTTGGTTCCTATTTGTATGTTCAGTAATTTCATTTTAAGGTGAAAGAATATGTACTTTTCATTGCTTTTAATACAAAACGACTGAACATAAACAGGAAGCTGAGAAAAAAGGTCATTTTATAAGAAATTTTCAGAAGGCATGTAGAAGTTTATGTATCTGAACTTTTCATTTGTAGGAATAGCCAACAATGCATTGTGTTGTAGTCAAAATTATATATATTTTAATTTGTGTCAAAAATAGAATATTATGTATATTTCCTGCTGTAAATTTATCTAAACTTAATTTTTAATTGGAATTGTGCATTTCTAAGAACTATTTTTTTACAATATTTATATTTTGTTAAAAGCTTATATTTCAGATTTTTAAAAAATTGTATATCAACCAAACATTGTCCTTATCTTAACAAACGAAAAGCTGGAAAGCTTATTTATTACTTACTTTCTCCCAGGGCTATTTATATCAAAGTTGATATTTAGCCGCACCATGTCGATGTGTGTAGCAAGCTTAACCCCCAACCTTGATGACTAGGACACACACTCATACATTACAGACAATTTAGCTTACTCAATTCACCTACCTCATGTCTCTGGACTTGCAGGGGAAACTAGAGCACCCGGAAGAAACCCATGCAAACACGGAGAGAAAATGCACAATCCACACAGAAATGCCAACTGACCCAGCTGGGGCTCGAACCAGAGACCTACTTGCTGTGAGGTGACAGCGCTACCCACTGCGCCACCGTACCGCCCATAGCTTATTATTAAACGAGAAGAAGGTTGCTGGTTCGAGCTTTGGCTGGGTCAGTTGGCATTTCTGTGTGGAGTTTGCATGTTCTCCCTGTGTTTGCGTGGGTTTCCTCCGGGTGCTCCGGTTTCCGGTTTATTGTAATTGAAATCTTAACAAGAAGTGCAACAAAAGAAACATGTTTTCTTCATGTCAGACTGAAAAAAACACTTTATGAAAAAAACCAAAAGCACAAAATCTCAAAATGACTGATGCATGAAAGAAATGTTTTTGTCTTGCCCTCAAAAAAGTGTCTTGCTTTCAATGAATTCAGCAAATGTTTTGTCTCCTTCAAAAGTTTTTTTTTGTTCGGTCAACAGTGGACTACTACCCTCTGTTCATGCCCCCTGATCTGGCTGTAGGAACACACACCGGCAGCTGTGGTCATGTCATGCACGCCACCTGTTGGCAAAAGTGAGTTAATGCTTTAATAATTGCTTCCATCGTTATTTACAATGCTAAAAGTCCTTTGTTTCTCCCTGTGTTTTTTGTTTTTACAGAAAGCTTTTTATTAGAGTCAGTGTGTTACACAGTACTAAACTCCATTAAACTTACTGTGCCACTATTACTCTACAAAGGAACAGATTTCAATCATATTTATTTTTAAAGTTCTTTTTCCAACTTGCTAGCCTAACGGACATTGGATATTGCATTAACGTTTTCCCGTTGTAAATTTTTTTTTAGGAAAATATTGTATAAAAAAAAAAAAAAATATATATATATATATATATATATATATATATATATATATATATATATATATATATATATATATATATATATATATATATATATGTATGTATATATGTATGTAAAAAAAAAAAAAAAATATATATATATATATATATATATATATATATATATATATATATATATATATATATATATATTAGTACTGCATATTGCCCCAAATACAGCAGTTTAATGTATCATTTGCTCTAGGACTTCAGTGTATTCAATGTAAATGACAGTTTTATTAATTTGTCTAACTGGTTAATTGGAAAAACAGTTAACTGAATGTTTTTAGAACTTTATTTTAAATTGTCTTTTATAATGTGTTAATTGTAAACATTCTGTAATTTATTCTGAGATCACCATGAAGATAGCCTAGATGCTGGTTGGCCGGAAAAAGTGAATCAACAAATGAATACATACATCTATACAACATACAGTTAAAGTCAGAATTATTAGCCCTTCTGAATTATTAGCCCCCCTGTATATCCACCCCCCCCCCCCCCCATTTCTGTGTAACGCAAGAAAGATTTTTTCAACACATTTCTAAACATAATAGTTTTAATAGCTCATTTCTAATAACTGATTTCTTATTTTTGTGATGATGACAGTACAAAATATTTTCTAGATAGTTTTTTTAAGATACTAGTATTCAGCTTTTTCGAGAATTCACACTTAGCTCATGATTTATACATAGCTTGTTTGGCATGCTATCCCTGGAGAGAGCCCTGAGCTCAAGGGATCCTCTGGCCCAGGGCTCCCCCCTTTCGCAGGGCAAGGGGAGATTGAGCTCAGGTTGATCTCAAAACTCCCCCGCTGCTGAAGCTAAGGTGAACTTCCGGAAAGTAAGACATTTAGAAAAAAGATTTAGGCTTATTGTATCTATAATATAGAGCATATTTGGACGGTGGGAGGAAACCGGGGAACCCGGGGGAAATCCAAGCGGACACTGGGAGAACATGCAAACTCCGCACAGAAAAACCAGATGGCACAGCGAGTATGACCAGATGGCGCCATTGGTATTCTTGCTGTGAGGCAACAGTGCTAGTCACTGGGCCACCATGTCACCCATTCTGGATAAAGTTGGAAGAAGGGGAGGAGAGGGGTTTCTTCCAGACGAAGATAGTTGTAGAAAGGAAATGAGGATATATATAGTGACTTGGGATTCTTTGATTGGAAGATTGTGATTGGCTAATGTGGCCCAGCTGGGTCAATCATGAGCATGTGCTCCTCTCGAAATTAGTTTAATTTTAAACTTCATAAAATGACATTAAAAGGACAAGTTAGGGTAATTAGGCAAATTCCCTTGTGTATAATATTTGTTTTTTCTTTAGATAATCAAATAAATCTTGCTTAAGGGGGCTAAAAATACTGACCTTAAAATGATTTTAAAAAAATTAAAAACTGCATTTATTCCAGCCAAAATAAAACAAGTAAGGCTTTCTCCAGAAGAAAAATATTATAGGAAATACTGTGAAAAATTCCTTGTTCTGTTAAACATCATTTGAGAAAAATTTGAAAAAGAAAAATTTAATTCATAAGATACTGTGATAGAACTGTATAATGCTCTACATATTTCACAAACCTTAAAATTCCCCATCTTGTAACCTTAAACCAAACAAATCCTGTCGGTCTGTTCACATTCCGTCTTTCTCTGTCCGTGTTGCAGGTATTTTGAAGCAGTTCAGAGCACGACTCGCAATCGGCTGCATGCGGAGCTGATCATAGACCTGGAGAACGGAGAGTACATGTGTCCGCTCTGCAAATCCCTCTGTAACACCGTCATCCCACTGATCCCTGTGGAGTCCAGCAGCCTCAACTAGTAAGACGTGTTTAATAACCTTTTTTTATTTACAGTTTACGGATGCACAGTGTTATCGGAATAATCAAATCACTTTTATTGTCACATCATCAGCAGCACGTGTGCTATGATGAGTGAAAAGCTTAGGTGCTGGCTCCAGACAGTGCAAAATACAGATTGTGCAAATACGAATACAGATGTCCTGGAGGGAGGGAAGCTCACCTCCTACTATGCGTCCAGCAGTTCGCACAATCCTATGTAGACCTTTGCGATTGCTGCTGGTGCTGTTTCCGTACCAGGTGGTGATGCAGCCAGTCAGGATGCTCTCCACAGTGCAGGTGTAGAACAAGCGGAGGATGTGGAGGCTCATTCCAAACCTCCTGAGACGCCTGAGGAAGAAGAGGCGTTGTTGTGCCTTTCTCAGCACTGCGTCTGTGTGGGCAGTCCATGTCAGATCCTCAGCGATGTGTACTCCAAGAAACTTGAAAGTGCTGACTCTCTCCACTGGTGTCCCATTGATGGTGATTGGAGTGTGTTGTTTCTTCTCTCTCCTGAAATCCACCACCAGCTCCTTGGTTTTGCTGATGTTGAGTGAGAGGTGGTTTTCCTGACACCACTGCGTCAGAGCGTGCACCTCCTCTCTGTAGGCCGTCTCATCATTATCTGTGATTAGGCCCACCACCGTTGTGTCATCAGCAAATTTAACGATGACATTGGAGCTGTGTTTGGATGTACAGTCATGTGTGTACAGGGAGTACAGGTGTGGGCTGAGAACACAGCCCTGTGGAGCACCAGTGTTGAGGATCAGTGTGGATGAGGTGATGTTGTTCATTCTGACCACCTGGCGTCTGCTTGACAGGAAGTCCAGGATCCAGTTGCACAGAGAGCTGTGTAGGCCCAGAGCCTGGAGCTTCACCACCAGCTTGGCAGGCACTATGGTGTTGAATGCTGAGCTGTAGTCCACAAACAGCATTCTCACATATGTGTTTTTGTTTTCCAGGTGAGACAGAGCAGTGTGCAAGGTGAAAGCAATTGCATCATCGGTGGAGCGGTTGTTTCTGTATGCAAATTGCAGAGGGTCAGTGTTAGCAGGCAGTACAGAGCAGATGTGGTTTTTAATTAGCTTCTCAAAGCACTTGCTGAAGATGGGTGTCAGTGCAACCGGACACCAGTCATTCAAGCATGTGGTTTTAGCTGATTTTGATATTGGCACAATAGTAGCTGTCTTAAAGCATGTGGGAACCACAGACCGTGAAAATGTAAAAATGTCCGTGAAAACCCCCGCTAGCTGGTGTGCCCATGCTTTAAGTACACGTCCAGGGATGCCATCTGGGCCCGTAGCTTTTCGGATGTTCACGTGATGGAAAGATCTCGTTACATCCGCTACAGAAACAGAGAGTGTGCTGGCGGTTTCTGTATCGTCCACGGGAGCGCGCTGTGTGTGCGCGCGCTGTCCTGGGCTTCAAAGCGGGCGTAGAACGAGTTGAGCTCGTCCGGGAGAGACACAGCAATGTTCACAGTGGCGTGTTTGTTACTTTTAAAGTCCGTGATGTAATTAAGTTCCTGCCACATGCTCCTTGCGTTATTGGTGTTAAATTGACCCTCTACCTTGTCTTTGGGTAGAATCAAAGCAGTTTTTAATTTTTTAAACACCATTTTAGGAACAAAATTATTAGCCCCTTTAAGCTATATTTTTTTCTGATAGTCTGCAGAACAAACCATCATTATACAATAACTTCCCTAATTCAGTAAATCAGCTTATAATTGCTTGAAATGTAAACATTTGCCTGTTATGGAAAGTATGCTGATATGCCTTGTCAATAAAATAATGTTGATTTTGAACCTGCAATATTTGCCTATCTGCCAGGAGCGCTAGCAGTAGTTCATCGTAGTTTTTTCTTGAGTTTTTTTTTTTTTGCCTGTATGGTGATTTAGACTCGTAGTTTGCATTTACATTCAGTCATTTATCATTTGCGTTTGTCCAAAGTGACTTACAATTGAGGAGGCATTCAGTGATTCAACAAAAAAAAAGCCAAGACACACAAGAAGTGCTAATTATACAAAGGAACTCTTGCTCAGAGAATTCATTTCCACACTTGGGGAACGGGGTTATAGAGAGTAGAGTGTCTCTACAGGTGGTTTGTAAAGCCTACTCACCTGTGTGTTTCTATCCAAATTGATCTTTATTTTGTATTTTCCATTCTACAGCTTGATTTTCTTTTTCTGAAACCATTTGAGAGTTTCCTTGGCTGTGTTTTGGATCATTGCCTTGCTGAAATGTCACGCCTGGTTTCATCTTCATCATCCTGTTAATGTAGATGTTGGTCTGAAGCAGCTATTATTTATTTACTATGATGAAGGGACAGAGGGTTGCTGAAAAACTACTGAGAGATTTCAGCTGCTGTCTTCGCATTCACTGCCTTTCTACACCTTCCTTTCTTCATGTGTTCAATACTTTTTCCCTGTGTCATTTCATTTTATTACACATAACTTCATTTGTAAACTAATTAGATCTGTTTTCTTTTCATATATGCATTTCTTTGGTTCTTATCAACATCTGGTGAAAATTTTAAGTCAATGACACTTTTAGTAATTTGTTTTCTGAGAAAAATGGTGGCGTGTTGAATGCTTATTTTCCCT
This sequence comes from Danio kyathit, assembly GCA_903798195.1. Taxonomy (NCBI): domain Eukaryota; kingdom Metazoa; phylum Chordata; class Actinopteri; order Cypriniformes; family Danionidae; genus Danio; species Danio kyathit. Next base: position 47,315,011 of record LR812535.1, read on the forward strand.
CACGGTATATGTATGTAAATACAGTTGAAGTCAGAATTATTAGCCCCCCTTTGAATTTTTTTCTTTTTTAAATATTTCCCAAATGATGTTTAACAGAGCAAGAAAATTTCCACACTATGTCTGATAATATTTTTTTCTTCTGGAGAAAGTCTTATTTGTTTTATTTCGACTAGATTCAAAGCAGTTTTTAATTTTTAAACACCATTTTAAGGAGAAAATTAATAGCCCCTTTAAGCTATATTTTTTCTGATAGTCTGCAGAACAAACCATCATTATACAATAACTTGCCTAATTACCCTAACCGGCCTAGTAAACTGAATTAACCTAGTTAATTTTTTAAATGTCACTTTAAGCTCTATAAAAGTGTCTTGAAAAATATCTGCGAGTATGTTATTCACCACAGTTGTAAAGTGCTGGAAAAGTGTGAAAAGACACGCGGAGAGTGCTTCAAATGGGCTTAAATTTGACTTGGGAAAAGACAACTGGCTTATCGGATATTGGTGAAAGTACATATTGTGCATCTCTAAGAATTTTGTGTTTTTGTTTTTGCTGTGATGTGATGTGTTGACACTCTCTTGTTGTTTCTTTCAGTGAAAGTGCTCAGTTGGTTGGTCAACATCTCACACTGAAGCGCTGGATTCAGATCATGTCTTCTCGGATCAGAGGCCTGAAGGCCACGTGGGCAGCAGGTGAGAGTCAAAACTGAAAAGTGGGCCTCTAAACAGTGCCAACATTTTAATTTCAATTGATTTGTCTGTGTATGGGTTTGCAGACGGCAGTTGTGATGCATCAGAGAAAGCAGCAGCACCTTTTGATGAGGGTCAAACCGAATTCAGATCCATTCTCAGTTTTGGAGTTCAAGAGCCGTGAGTTTCTAAAGACACATTTTATATCACAAGTTAGTCAATTTGAAATTGCCTGTAGTTGTTTTTATATATTGCTCAGGTGCTAAAGTGCACAATATGTTCATTAGAGTGTGTTATATTAAAGGAAATGCTGATTTATATAATATAATTAAATAAAAAATAATGTTGTTCATACAATTAAAAAATATATTGATTATAATAATTATACAATTCCAGATACAGAATACAGATACAGAAAAAATTCACTGTGTCTACTACTGTTGCTGATAACGATGAATGTTTAAATCTGAACATTATAATTTGTACATTACACATTTGTACATATTTACTTTTAGTCTCATTTTCAATAAATGATTCCGTTATTCACTCGTAAACTTTGTTTCATTGCTAGATGTGTCCTTTTTGAAGAAGTAGCATGTTTTTGATTGCTGGTTGTCGCCACATTTTGGTTAAATAATATAAAATCTACAACTTTAATTTTTGAGCATCGTTAAATGCATATGACAGTGATTTTTAATCTTTTTATCAAAACTATAAACTGTTATCACAGTACTTTTGTGTTATTTGACTGTTTGTTACTTCCTAACTAACTCAAAAGACTAAAAACTGAATCTCTTTCTTGATTTTTGCATTTTTCAAACAAAGATTTGAATCCAGCGATTCAAAGGATTAAAAAAACCAATGCAAATCACCATCATTTGTAATCTATGTTGCGTGGTTGTTGAGATCCCGATCTTTTAATGATTAATCATGCAGCTTACATTGAATGCATTAATGCAGGCTAAACAAGTAGTGACAGAAAACACCTTTAATAACCTAAAAAACCCACCACATCCCGAATAACCTACCACAACTTCTTCCATCAGCATTATATTTTAGAGGAAATTCTAAATGCTTTCATACATGTGATTTGAACGATGCGAGAGGCGATCTCTCTGCAATCCTTACAAATTTAGACTTAATCTACAAGTAAAAAAAGTATTAATCCGCGGGTGTGTTCCGAACCGTGGACTGTGATCCGTATAAATCATCGATCAACCGTGATCTATTACACTCCTAATTTTAAAATTTGAAAGAAAAAAACCATTGGTTAAAAATTGATTGTTAATTTCAATATTTTTTTTTCTGTCAGATGAAAGATCAAATAAACCCAAAAACATAAATTTATTGTCTATGCTATATTAACACATGAGACATATTCATATTCATGTTATCACTGAATTTGCTGTGAACTGTTTATTTTGTGATCAGGCCAAAGTTCTCTCGCAGTATCACAGAGATGCTGGTTGTCTGTGCGACCACAGTGCACAGGGTGGGTCTGCAGACACCTCCAAATGACCTGTGCCCATTTGTGCCAGCCATGTCCTGGAACACCTGCGCCTACACCATCCAGGCTGTCGGTAATACACTCATGCTTTCCCTCAGACACTGGGTGCCTGTCAGCCAATTTTGTTTGTATCCACGTGTTCACCAAATACAGTTCACCCAAAAATGAAAATGTACTCATTTAACATTCACTTGGCATTAAGAGGTTCTAAACTTCATTGAGTTTCTTTGTACTCTTAAACACATATTTTGAAGAATGTTGGAAACTGGTAGCAATAATAATTTTTCCATAATCTAAAAAAAAATACTGTGAATGTCAATGGCTACCGGCTCTCAACATTCTTCAGAAAACAGATGAAAGAAACAAACAGGTTTGTGACAGCTAAAGAATGAATAAATGATGACAAATTTAAAAAATAAAAATTATATTTAGATTTTCTGTGAACTATCCCTTTAAGTTGTGATGTATGGAATACTGTTTTTTTGCGTCCAAGCATCTGCTCATTTGAATTGATGGAAACAAGCCATTTGAATATAAACTTTGTCGTCATTATTTCCAAAGCATACAGTGCATCCAGAAAGTATTCATAGCGCTTCACTTTTTCCAAAATTTGTTATGTTATGGATTAAATCAATTTATTTCCTCACAATTCTACACACAATACCCCATAATGACAGTGTGAAAAAAGATTTTTTGAAATTGTTGCAAATTTATTAAAAATAAAAGACCTGAAAAATCACATGTACATAAGTATTCACAGCCTATGCTGTGAAGCTCTAAATTGAGCTCAGGTACATTCTGTTTCCACTGATCATTCTTGAGATGTTGAGAAACATAGGCAGATTGCTGTGCCGTTCACACTACATGACTTGATTATGTGTCTTTTAATCGCTGTGGTGTTTACACTACGCGACACTATGTAAATGATTCACAAGAGGGGGGTCACACACTACATGATCTGACAACAACTCATTCGCCAACAGCTTAGTCGAGCTACCAAACTACAGCCAATGAAATTTTGAGGGAGGAGTCGTCAGAAAAAGTTGAACACTACTGGCTGCTTGTGTGCTGATTACATCACTGGCAGCGTTTCAAGCTTTCAAGGGAGCATTTAAAAACATCATCAGTCAACCATCAGTCAACTGATGCATCAGCGGATCAATCACTCATCTGCAAGGTTCAAGTGATACACAGAGAGTTTTTAATTAAACATATCTATAACACCCTGACGTTTCCTAAACATCTGTGTATGTCTTTTTAACATTGTTATTTTTTTTAATTACAAAACAGTAAAGAACTGAGTATTTCTATCTTTAATTACCATATTGGTCAAAATGACTGCATGCATGTCTGCTGTTTTTCGCTGTGACTTTAAACATGCGTGCATTTTTGCCTAGCAACTTCCTGCTAACATACATACATATATATATATATATAGCTCCTGTTTGAAAGTGAAAATGAAAGCGAGGCCCAGACCCAGCTATATTACCAAAAAAGATAATATTTTTAGGTGTTATAAAATATGATGACCGACATTCAAAGCTTAATTTTAATTTCTCAATAGATGTTTTAAATGTAAATATGATGTGAGAATGGTCAGACTGACCAATATAGTTATTCTAATAGTTACAGAACTCTAGTTACACTGTTAATACAGCCTACTCTCGTGTCTGTGTTAACGCAGAATGAAGTGAGTGCATCAATGCCCATTCTGACCAATCACAGACGTTTCTGTTCAGCTCCTGAACACACGGCCATTCAGCTCATGTTGATATGCTCTCTCATTGGCTGCAGCTCGTCACTACATCTGACTGCACGTGGGGTCGAGTCGGCCGACTGCACTGGAATATTCAGCATGCTAGATATTGAATTTGCGTTGGCGATGCTTCAGCGAGCCTCTTTGACGCGTTGTTCAGTAGTTCACACATATAGACTGCCGAGCACCCCCAGATTTTTTTTTTCCGATCACAGCTCGATCTGTCGGCAAGCTCGTTAACTTCCAAATCGGGCTCAAATCAGGCATAAAATCCTGTAGTGTGGACTAGGCTTTAATTGGAGTTCACCTGTGGTAAATTCAGTTGATTGGAGATGATTTGAAAAGGCATACACCTGTCTAAATAAGGTCCCAGGGTTGACAGTCACATGTCAAAGCACAAACCAAGCATGAAGACAAAGGAATTGTCTGTAGACCTCAGAGACAGGATTGTCTCGAGGCACAAGGCTGGGGAAGGTTACAGAAATATTTCTGCTGCTCTGAAAGTTCCAATAAGCACAGTGGCCTCCATCATCTGAAAGTGGAAGATGTTTGGAACCACCGGGACTCTTCCTAGAGCTGGCCGGCCAACTAAGCTGAGTGATCGGGGGAGAAGGGCCTTAGTCAGGGAGGTGATCAATAATCTGATGGTCACTCTGTCTGAGCTCTAGCGTTGTTCTGTGGAGAAAGGAGAACCTTACTGTGAACCTTACAGCCACTCTCCGCCTTGAATTTGCCAAAAGGCATCCGAAGGACTCTCAGACCATAAGAAACAAAATTCTCTGGTCTGATGAGACAAAAATTGAACTCTTTGGAGTGAATGACAGGGGTTATGTTTGGAAAAACTAGGCACTGCTCATCACCAGGCTAATACTGTTTTTCAGCAGCAGGAACTGGAAGACTAGTCAGGATAGAGGGAAAGATGAATGCAGCAATGTACAGAGACATCCTAAATGAAAACCTGTCTCAGAGTGCTCTTGACCTCAGACTGGGATGACGGTTCATCTTTTAGCAGGACAATTACTCAAAGAACACCACCAAAATGTCAATGGAGTGGCTTTACAACAACTCGGTGAATGTCCTTGAGTGGCCCAGCCAGAGTCCAGACTCAAATCCGATTGAACATCTCTGGAGAGATCTGAAAATGTACTGGAAAGAGGAATGGGCAAAAATTCCCAAAGACAGGTGTGCCAAGCTTGTGGCATCATTTTCAAAAAGACTTGAGGCTGTAACTGCTGCCAAAGTTGCATCAACAAAGTATTGAGCAAAGCCTGTGAATACTTATGCACATGTGATTTTTCAAGTTTTTTATTTTTAATAAATTTGCAACAATTTTTATTATCTGGTATTGTGTGTAGAATTTTGAGGAAATAAATTAATTTAATCCATTTTAAAATAAGGCTGTAACATGTGGAACGAGTGAAGCGCTATATATACTTTCTGGATGCACTGTATATTAGCACTATTTGTTAGCGTCTGATAGAGCAGTTGGACCCCAAACTGTGACATATGGCCGTGGTCTTAAAGTGCCCTCTATTAATGTTGGTACTGTTGTTTCTGTGTATACATAAGCAAACACACTATAAAATGTCCAGTTTAGCCTTTGAACGTTGCTGAAAGTATTAACATAAATAAATTCTGGTTTCACATGAGTTTTATCAAAAACTCAAATAGCTTTGTTAAATATATGTGTGCCACAATTATTTGTTCCCCTGTGAATTCTTATGAGCAAAATATACACCTGGATGATAAGAAATGTGAAATTATTCAACCACAATTGTCAGTTTCACAGGCTTGTACATATGAGGAAACACACAGGCCAAGTCGGCCAGACTATAGAACAGAGCTTTTGTGATAAAAACATTGCTTTTCTTCTCAAAATAGCAAAACACTGATAAAACCAGTTGTATAGTGCAATATATAAGATTATAATATTCAGATGTTATGAATCAGCCTGCAAAAGGGTGTGCATCCATCTTTTCCATACACACTCTTAGAAGGAAAAAATCAAGAATCTCCACACCTGAAAAAGGACAGAAGTCAGTTGGGCTCAGAAAGTCTCTAAAGGTCAACAAATGATATCAACAAAAATAGTTTGAAAGAGTTTCAAGATTCTACTCTCATCTAAAACAAACTCAAGCATCATTAGTTTCAGTTAATATTTTGAGTAAAAGATTAAGCCTGCACACAATATCGCAAACGTCTTTGTTTGTATTTACTACGGATGCCAATAAAGGGCGCTGCAACATACCAGCTTTGAAACAGGCTACATTCTGCAGTCTGACTATAGCTAATGTTTGTAGTTAAAAATAATACAACTAAGCATGACTTCTCTGCTTAAACTACTAACAGAAATCTTGTTTGTTTCTTGTCACAATGTTTCTTTCTTCAGAGAACATGTTGCAGGATGAAGGCAAGGCGCTTTTTGGATCCCTCAAGAACAGACAGGTTAGCTTTAGCTCCATTGGTATTGATCTAAGTGTGCACGGTTTAAAATCAAATTAATTCATCCCTATATTTGTTTTATTCAGCTGTCTGGACTTAAAGCGCTGGTGCAGTTTTCAGCTGCTCAGAGGATGAAGTGTAACCAAGTGGTCATACAGAAGCATTTTGCTGATATGTTAGCAGGTATGTTACATTATAATCAGGGGACGGATATTATTGGTAGATGAGTTGAAGTAGTAATTATTCTTGTCATATCTTTCTAGTCCTGGTACCAGTTCCTAATGTAGAAAACACACCATCAATATTGGAAGCGGATTTCTTTCATCTACTGGTGAGTTAATAAAGAAAGAATGATGTGTGAGATGATCGTAGATTATTATTATACCTATTATACGTACTTATATTATATTATATTATATTATATTATATTATATTATATTATATTATATTATATTATATTATATTATATTATATTATATTATATTATATATTGAATCAAAGGCTAAACATATTTTCCCCCCTGGCAATAGATAAAACATTGCAATTAATATTTTTTGGTTTACATAATAAAACACGCCAAAACAAACACTATATCTATCTGTTGCAAGTAAATGTATTTTATTTATATTTTATTAAATAAAAACATCTACTAATTGAACAAAATACCAAATTAATGTCTAAATAATTAATCCTAATTTAGTATAGAATGGTTCAGTGTTTCTACAGAATTGTTGAACTGTATGTTGGGATGTTTTGTTAGGTGGGTCTGGTTCTGTCTATCCCGTCGTTGTATCAGGAAGAAGCTGTAGACCTGCAGCCTTCAGCAGTCAGTACAGCGTACAATCACCTCTACCTGCTGCAGCTCATCACTGTGGGACACATGCTTCAGATCCTGCTGGCTGCACACGGTAAAAACACTCACACACAAACCATGACATTTATGCTTCTGTTAGCTTCAGACATTACCAACATGGTCATTAATGCTAACAATATGTTAAAATGTTGCTCAAGTCCTACAATACTTTGAGATGCTAGCAATAGTTATGTTAAAAACATCATCAACATGATTACTGTTGGATAAACATTAATAACCATTTGTTGATTCAGGGTGTCAAAATGCTAACTTGCAAACTTTTTCTCAAAATATTAAACATTTAAATGTCACGAAGATATGGCATTATGGCAAATGCAGCACTTACTGTAGGTTAGCTAATAAAGTTAGCAAGATGTTAGTTTATGTTAGTAACTAAATATTACCCATGAGCTACAACATGCTATATGTGCTAATGTGTTAATTTCATGCTAACAGCATGTTAACGATATGATGACCACATTAGGAATGTTAGCATCGAGCAACATGCTAATATAATGTCAACACAAAAACAGCATGGTAAATGAAATCTATTAAAAGAAACATGTTAATTAATATTAGCAACATATTAGTCTTGTGTTAAACATGTTAGTAATATGCTACCACCATGTTAAATAGTCTAGACACGTTAATTAATGTTGGCGACATTAAAATTGGTCTTTTTTTTGGCAAATGCAGCACGTATGTTGGTTTGATAAAGTTAGAAAAGCATTGTTTTATCCTAGCAACATTCTAAAACATGTTATCCTTGCTAAGAAGTGTTCTAATATTTCAACTCTTGGGAATTTGATGATACCTTGATCTAAAATATGTTAAAAATGTGTAAATAACAAGTTAAGGCATGTTAGCATATAGTGGTAAAATATGGTAATGCATATTAACAAAATGTTAAAGCATATTAGTCGTGTTAAAACATTTGAAACATCTCATCATTATGCTAGAAACGATATATTCATTCTAGCAATGTAATGACCATGCTAACGTCACGTCAACACTATTAAAATATGTTTGTTAAATGTAAACAACATGTTAATTTGTATTAGCAACATATTTAAATGGGCGTCACGGTGGCACAGTGGATAGCACAATCGCCTCACAGCAAGAAGGTCGCTGGTTTGAGCCCCAGCTGTGCCCCAGTTGGCATTTCTGTGTGGAGTTTGCATGTTCTCCCTGTGTTCGCGTGGGTTTCCTCCTAGTGCTCTGGTTTTCCCCACAGTCCAAAGACGTGCTATAAGTGAATTGATTAAACTAAATTGGCCGTAGTGTATGTGTGTGAATGCATTAGTGTGTGGGTGTTTCCCAGTGTTGGATTGTGGCTGGAATTCTAGAAACCTTTGTTTTTTTGTTTCTTTTCATTCTTTTTTTTCTTTATTTTCCCTAATTTATTTATCTTTATTTCTTTCCTCCCTTTTCTTTCTTTCCTTTTTTTTTCTTTATTTCTTTTTCTTTCCTCCCTTTTTTCTTTCTTCTTTCTTTCTTTCTTTTTTCCTCCTTCTTTTCTTCTTCCTTTAATTCTTTCTTTTCTTTCTTTCCTTGATATTTGTTTTAGTTTTTCTTTTTCTTTCTTTACTTCTTTCTTTCTTACTTTCATTTTCTTTCCTTATTCCTTTCTTGCCTCTCTTTGCTTCTTTTCATTCTTTCTTTTTCTGTCTTTCTTTGTTTCTTTAATTCTTTATTTCCTTAATTTCTTCTTTCTTTCCTTCCCTCCTTTTTCTTCTTTCTTTCTTTCTTCTTTCTTTCTTTCTTCTTTCTCTTTCTTTCTTCTTCTTTCTTTCTTTCTTTCTTTCTTTCTTTCTTTCATTTTTCCTTTCTTTCTTTCTTTCTTTTCATTCTTTTTTTTCTTTATTTTCCCTTATTTCTTTCTTTCTTTCTTTCTTTCTTTCTTTCTTTCTTTCTTTCTTTCTTTCTTTCTTTCTTTCTTTCCTTCCTTCTTTCTTTTTCTTCATTCCTTTGTTCTTTCTTTTTTCATCCCTTCTTTTTCTTCTTCCTTTATTTCTTTCCTATATTTTCTTTCTTTCTTTCTTTCTTTCTTTCTTTCTTTCTTTCTTTCTTTCTTCTTTCTTTCTTTTTGTTCTTTATTTTCCCTAATTTCTTTCTTTTCCTCTCTTTCTTTTGTTCTTTATTTTCCTTAATTTCTTTCTTTACTTCCTGTGATATATTTTTTCTTCATTTTTTTCCTTTTTCTTTCATTTACTTCTTTCTTTTTTTCTTTCTTTCTTTCTTTCGCAGTCTTGAGTAATATTGTGTGTATATGTGTGTATGTGTAGATTGTGCTGTGATGGCAGTGGCGGAGGAGGGAGATGAGGCTCAGGCTGCAGCTGAATTCTTCTCCACTGTGTCTCAGCACACAGACAGGTGAGTTTCTACATGTGACTTCATCATCTTCCTCTCCGGCTGTGACTGATGGTCTCTGTGCTCCTCAGGATAAAGTCTGGTGTTTTGAGCTTCAGTGTGGATGATGTGAAGAGAGGCGTTCTTCCCTTCCTGCGCTGTGCTGCTCTCTTCTTTAACTGCCTTACAGGAGTACCGCCTCCAGATGAGCTGTCCACGTCTGCAGGTCACTGCACTTCATAGGGTGGATTCAAAGGGATAGTTTACCCAAAATGAAAAATTACTCACTATTTACTCACCCTCATCTGTTTCCAAACATTTATGTGTTTTTTTTTCTGTTGAACACAAAAGAAGATATTTTGAAGACAGCTGAAAACCTGTAACTTCCATAGTAGGAAAAACAAATACTATGAAAGCCAGAGGTTACAGGTTTTCATCTTTCTTCAAAAAATCTTCTTTTGTGTTTAGCAGAAGAAAGAATCTCATAAATGACGAGTAAACAATGACAGGATTTTCAGTTATTTAGGGACAATTTTGTCATCTACTCATTGTTCCAAATTTGTTTAATTTTCTTCTGCTAAACACCAAAGAAGATATTCTGAGGAATGTTGGAAACCGGTAGTCATTGACTTTTTATTTCTTTTTTTCAGTTTGCAATATTTAAAAAACATTATTCTGTGTTTAAAAGAAAAACAGAAAGCCGTAAAATATTAATTAAGCCAAAAAAGTAATTATGAGTAAATTTAATTTTTTTCTCTCTCTTTAAAACCTGCTAATTTTCAAAATGTCAAATTTAAGTGGTAAAATAAAATCTGTCTGGCAATTTAAATGGAATTATATCATGTGTGCTATTTGCACATGGTATTGTTTATTGTCTGTATGTTGATTATGCTGCTTTCAAATTGTAGAATTGTAATTACATGGCAGTGCGTGGTCAGAGTAAATCTAACTGTTTTTAATTTGTGTCTGTGCAGAATCACCTGAAAGCCAGCTGCCTCTGCTGTGTAGTTACCTCTCCCTGCCCTCTAATCTGTTCCAACTGTTTCAAGACCACAGGGATGTCATGACCACCTTAATAAACAGGTACAGTCAGATGATGCAATTGTATTTATTTAAAGTTTTAAATAATTTAAATTTAAATAAGTACTTACTCATATATTTAAAAATATATATTTAAATATGTGCATAGTAGTAATAACAATAAGATTAGTATTAATGTTATTATATTTTAAAATGTTTTTATTGTTTTTATTTACTTTACAATAATTGTATATTAAAATAATAGTGATAATGTAATATATTTTTGTTGTTGTTTAATATGTATGTTTTTGTTGATTTAATATGTATGTTTCTATTTTTAAGTGCTTTTTATTAATTATTTTAAAAATGTAAACTTAATAATAATAATTATTATAGTTATTCAACAACAATCAACAGTTTAATTTTTGTTCATCATTATTATTAATAGTAATCCAATTTTCTTATGCTTTTTATCATTTTAAATCCATATTTTTATCCATTTGTTCATTTAATGTTTAATTTGATCATACATTAATAGGTAATTGCACAATTGTGTGTGTGTGTGTGTGTGTGTCTGTGTGCATCAGGTGGTGTGGGAATACAGCCATATCCAAAGCTCTCAAAGGTGAAATGCACATGATCAGGTCAGAAGAAACTCATTTTAAAAACTCCATAATAATAACCCCATTTTTTTATTTTATTTAACAAATACTGTAATTGATTATTTGTTTTAGGTATCCTCGTAAGAGAAACCGGCTCATAGATCTTCCAGAGGACTATAGTGTGCTGCTCAACCAAGCCAGTCACTTTAAGTATGTTTTTTCGATGAATTAATGATCAAAATGGCCTTCATCTTCACATATAAGAGCTCTTTGTTTCATTAAAACATCTTGCAAGTTTCAGAACTTCAAGTCATAAACAAAGCATTTATTTTTAATCAAGCTGAAAAAACTGAATCGTTGGTCAAAGAGAATCCTGACTCAACATTTCATATCTTATTATGTGGCTATTGCAGATGTAGACATTGTTGTCCATATTGATGCTAAACCGATTTATTCTGGAGCCCTCATATTGATATTGATATTGTATATGCTACATTGTGCAAAATCAAGGGAGCATTGATGCCGTTTCCGATGCAGTGACATTAGCCAATCAAAACAAAAGTCATTTACTGACAAGCTTTTAGGGACCGCCCCTTAAATTCAGACCTTGTCTCTCAGATTTAGAGTTGAAAATATCTTTTCTACATATATTTATATATTTTTCTTTTTTAGTGTAAAATAAACTTTATTAACATTGTAAGTTTTCCTCAGAGAATATATTAAAGTAATCTTTGAAATGCATGTCACGGCTTCTTTTGCGTGAATTACTCCTTCGAAAATGGTCATGGAGGCACATGATGGTTTCATTCATTTGAATGTGGAGTTATCTATGATGATTTCCTCTTGTCTCCTGCAGATGTCCAAACTCCTCGGATGACGAGCGAAAACACCCAACTCTGTGTCTGCTGTGTGGGGTAATGTTGTGTGCTCAGAGCTCCTGCTGTCATGTGCAGCTCAACAGTGAGGAAGTGGGCGCCTGCACAGCTCACGCTGCCATCTGTGGGGCTGGAGTGGGACTGTTTCTCAGGTGAGAGAAACCAGAAAACCATTTACTCCGTATTAGAGTGGCATGATTAATTCATCTTTAAAAGATCACAACCTCATTTCTGACTAAATTTTGCATGTGTTTATTAAACCTTTGACAATAACAGCTCCACATGTATGGCTCGTTTTTACTGAGCGGTACAGTTCAGTATGGTACAGCATAGCATAATACATATTTATTTTCATTAACACTGTCAGAAGAACTAAAATAGTTGCTTTGCAGTTTCATTTGATAGTTGCTTCATGTCTTCATTGTTAAATAGATGCGTGAACATTTGCGCATCAAATTCGCTTCATTCGCGCATCAAATTCACTTTACAATAGATGCGGATTTGCGCCATGGCAGGGACCTCTGTCTGCTCGGTGACTCTAGTTTCATTGCTAAATGGCTAATATGGTTTTTATTAAGAGATTTGCTGTGCTTTATGTGATTTAGGAAGACTGAAAAACAGCGTAGGTTTGTTTGTTGCCATGTCTGAGTCCACTAGATCCTTTCTGAAGTGCTCCCAGCTCTGTTTATCAACTCTTCCAGAAACTATACCTGGATGATGGAGGCTGGATGCTTCTGACTGAGCCGAGCCCAGTTTGTTGAGCTGTTGTCCGGTGTTGGCAGGAGGATTTCCCCCTCGGGACACGCACTACATCATAATCATGTCCATACTAGAGCAAGCTCTTGATCGGTTAATGTGGCTCGAATGTCGGCTAAAGTTCATGTTTTCCAACTCGAGTGATTTGTGATTTAAGTGCGTCAAACGGTCAATTCGTGCCGCTTCATTCGCGTGAATCACGTTAATTGCACCGCCTCATTTGAGTGAATCGCACTGCAGGATATTCTATTCGTGCCTTTGCATTGACTTTACATGTAAATCACTCCCGCTTGACGCTTAATTCGCGTCTAGTGTGAACGACCCTTTTCACAAGACTGTCATCATAATCTTAAATCCTTTGTTTAATATTTAGAATTTTTAAAAAAACGTATGAACATTTATATGCATTTATGTAAGTAATATATTATATTTGCGTCAAATTACAAAAAACTAATTACCACTTATCTAAGGTGTTTTTAATGCAACATCTATGGGGCTGAGAGTAATTTGACGTTATTCTCTCCTCTGGCTGCCGTTTTCAGTCTCACACTATTTTTTTCCGTTTTCTGAAAGCCTTGATAACACCATCAATGAGTTTTTCTTTTATTATTTCAGCAAATAGGGTTGTAAAAAAAAATTAACCGCGCTCTAAGTTTACTTAACTATGACTATGTGACTTAATAATTTATTAAAGAGAT
>LR812535.1:47333554-47409119 GCA_903798195.1 Danio kyathit
AATCTATTATAATGCAATCTGTCTCAGTACAATAAAGGGGAAACTCACCCAGATGTTTATCAGAAAGTATTTTTCAATATATGATGCAATCTACCAATTTATGTACCAGTGTATACAGTTCAAAATCAGATGGACGAGTATCTGCTGCTGCAGCAGTGATTGGTGTTTTAGAAAAGAGCATTCCTGGACAAAGCTCGATATTCACAGCTCAAGCTTGTGCACTGCTTTTTAGCTTTGGAACAAATAGAAAAAGAACAGCAAAGCCAGTTTTTATCAGATCAGTGAGGATAATGGGCGTCAGATCCTCAGAAAACACCCATCAACACCTCCAGCCATCTCTCTCTCCCCCCTGCACTTCAGATCAGTGAGGATAATGGGCGTCAGATCCTCAGTAAACAGCCATCAACACCGCACCATCAGCATCAGCCGCACCATCAGCACTGGCGCCCCCCACTGCTCTTCTCCCTGTACACCAATGACTGCACCGCAAAAGACCCCTCCCTTAAGCTCTTGAAGTTTGCGGATGACACTACTGTTATCGGCCTCATCCGGAACGGCGACGAGTCTGCATACAGACAGGAGGTGGAGCGACTGGCTTTATGGTGCAGATACAACAACCTGGAACTGAACACGTTCAAAACAGTGGAGATGATAGTGGACTTTAGGAGAAACCCCCCTGCACTCCCCCCACTCACCATCATAAACAGCACTGTGGCTGCAGTAGAGTCATTCAGGTTCCTGGGCACCACCATCTCTCAGGATCTGAAGTGGGACATTCACATAGACTCTAATGTAAAGAAAGCCCAGCACAGACTGTACTTCCTTCCTCAACTGGGGAAGTTCAACCTGCCACAGGAGCTGCTCGTACAGTTCTACTCACCTGTCATCCAATCCATCCTCTGCACGTCAATCACCGTCTGGTTCAGCTCAGCTGCCAAAACTGACCTCCTTAGACTACAGCGAATAGTCCGGACTGCTGAACGAATCACTGGCACTGCCCTTCCTACACTTCAAGAACTGTACTCTTCCAGAGTGAGTAAAAGGGCACGCAAAATCACTCTGGACGAATCACACCCAGCACACTATCTGTTTGAACTGTTGCCATCTGGTCGGCGCTACAGAGCACCAAGCACAAAAACAGCCAGACACAGGAAAAGTTTCTTTCCTCAAGCCATCTACCTCATGAACAGTTAAATATTCCCCTACTGTGCAATTAATGTGCAATACTTTCTCATACGCACTTGTACACAGCACCTTATAACAATATACAATGCAATACTTTCTCACACGCATTTGTACACAGCACCTTACAACCTGTATATTTATAACAAATGTGTACATACAATTCAACATCCAGATCTTTTTGACTAACTGCATCTCTGTTTAATGTTTATCGCATTTTTCTTTTTCTCACACTTAATTGTTGTGTTGTCACTTGTCACTTTATGTACACTGGAAGCTTCTGTTGCCAAAACAAATTCCTTGTGTGTGTGAAGCACACTTGGCAATAAAACTGATTCTGATTCTGATTTAATTTGCACAGATTCTGTATCCTGCTTACAAGCAATTAAATCTATGATCATCCTATGATTTTTTGCATGATCGAAAAAGTGGACCTTTTATGGAAAAATACCTGGTCATATGGGATTCATTGGAAATGAACGTGGAGATAAAACAGCTAAGGAAGCCCCAGGGGCGTCGCTAGACCCAATTTACTGGGGCACGTGCTCCAGTAAAAATCGCCAGTGCCCTAGTAAATGCTTTGAGATATGATTTACTTCATATGCAAGTGTATGTATTAAGAGTGTTAATCCCGGAATAAAGACGTTATTCTCTATGTACAACCGAACCAACGCTGGCGAAAGCAGTGTAGTTTCATCAAAAAGCAAACTGACGCATCTCTGCATGTGCGCAGAAAACCACACCCACACACCGCTCCTGCTGAACCTGGACGCGCTGCTCTTCTCCCGGACCGGTGCGAGTCCCGGTTATGCACGCCGAAAAATACCCGCTGCTCACGTGCCGCTCATGCATTGTGAAACACCGGCATTAACAGTCTTTTAGGTGACGGCACGCAGTGAGTTTTGCAAGTGGACAAAAAAGTTTAAACAATATGATGGTGACCATACTAAGCATGCCATTTTTGTATGAAGCACAAAGGAGGGATGCATTTAGGGAGGTAAAATCAATAAACCTAATTCTCTGCCATGTGTCAAGTCTAAGACAACAGATAATTAAACATCTTTCTTTTGTATTCTATAGAATTGCCTATAGAATTTCATTCAAATGAAATTATTATTCATGCAAAACATTTTTTAAATGATCTTAGCATCACTCCAGTTGTGCCTTTACATTATTTTCCAGTTACATATTAATTTAATTTAGAATAATAATTGTAGAATAACAATAATAATTGTATTTATTATATATATATTAGATTATATATTTTATATATATTATATTATATATATATTTTTTTTATTATTATTATTATTATTTTTATTTTTATTTATTTTTTTATGATTTTTTGAAGGGGGGCGTGCCCCAGTAGAGCTTTATGTCTAGCAACGCCCCTGGGAAGCCCTACAGTTGGAGATAACAGAATGTAAAATTCCTGCGTCTGATGTTAAACCGGTTTTAAATCTGTATATTAATTAGAAACGGCAAATGGAATGGTATTAATGTAGAAACAACATTGAATGAAGTGAATCCATTTGTAAATGAAAGAAAAAATTACCATTTTGAAAGTAGACATGATCAGGTTGTACATACAAGATCATGACAATCAGACACTCACACACTCATATTTATTGAAAGGGATGATGATAAAACAAATTTTAATAGAATATGTATTTTTAAATGATATTAGAGAATGTTTTTATTCAGGAGATACTTTAAGGAAAATGTTTGAAATGGAACAATTTTTGAATATTCATCTTTAATCAAACTAAAAGATTGTATATGACTCTTTTCAATGTTTTTTTTTTGTATATGTATGTTTGTTAAACTGATATGATTGTTATATATTGTTTATTTAGTATAGGTTTTGAAATGAATATAGCCAATGCTGCTGATATGGCATTAACATATAAATAAATAAATAAGTTACAACATACACACTTCTAAATATTTTTGAGTTGCACCACTGAGTTTAAATTTTACCAGTGTTGAGGAGTAGTTACATGTAACAGCGTTATGTAATTTAATTACGAAATAAATGTAACAGTAATTTGTTACAGTTACTGAGAAAAAATGTGTATTTAAATTACAGTTACTTATGAAAATGTTAAAGCTTACAAATGGGGTTACATCTAAAAATATTCTTTAAAAAACTGGGATATGTTAAATAGTATTAATCTGTTGCTTTGCCTGTTTTGCACGATGCCTTTACTAAGGCCGTTTATTAAAGCGGTGCTATTCTGATGCTTTTGATTGGTTTTCCGGTTTGAATAGAGTATATGCGGAAGTATACAGGACTTTTAATTTGCCAGTTACCTGGGTCAAGTGCTTCCAGTGAACTGTATGCAGTTACAAAATCGTCGCGTTTAAGGTCTGTTTTCTTTAAAAAAATCAGCGATCTCCACTGCCTGACTGATATCCGATATAAAGTGGAAAGCACAGCATTAAATTACATTTTCCCCGCCATGTCTTTAAAATATGAACATTTATTTTACCCCAGTATATATTCAATGGAGCTTCTGCGCTAGCCTGCCAATTTTGACGGGTGTGTGTGTGTAAATGGCTTTTCATCTCGGTTTACACTTGAGCAACTAAATGAATGCCAAAGTCTATTTAACTGATTATATTTTAATTACATTACAACATCGATGCTGTAAAAGGAACCGTATGAAATGGAAAAAAGTCACATTAACCGTTCACCGGAAGTTTATCAGTATGGGAAGAAACACTAGATCTGCATATACCCTATTTGCGGTGCACCACGTCTACCTGCTGCTGCATTGGCACTAGCTTAGCTACTAGCTTAACTACATAACTCAGTAGCGCGGTGGTAGGGTCGCTCCTATATAAATCAAATAGCTTTTCATTAGTGAATTAGTGTCCACACAAGCTACATATACATCAGTGACAGCACCGACATTCACGGAGCTGTGAGGCCGGTGTCTAGCCGATGAAAGTAAATCCATGGCTGTTTCTCAATTCCAAGAACGCAGAGAACGGACTTGCGTTCTTGTGGAGACCGGTCTTGCCAGGTGCCCTCGGAAGAATGAACTCGGGAGACAGAGAAAGCGTCCTGTGAGAAATGAGATGCTGCGCTTCTCCTCAGGGTCACGTGACCTTCACGCGTTTTTAATGAAAAATTATTTAAACATTACAGCATTCATACAACAATTTGTTGTTTTTCCCCTTTTCAAAATATATACTCTGCATAAAGACTTCACAAACATAAGTTGCACAATATAAATAAAACAGATTTTATTAGGAATTTCAGCAAATTAATAGCCTTAATGTGTTTATTCCTTTATTAAGATTTTCATTTTAATGTTTATATTCACCGTTTCATTTAGGGAAACTTCTGAGGTAAATAAGTTATATCTCTGAACTTTAATAATAAATCTATATAAAAAGCTGCACTTCCCACCTCAGTCGCAATGACTTCTGGGACTTCTAGAGCATGTTCGGTGCTCAAGTCTTCATCCATGCGTCCTCGAATCATCAAGAACACATCCGTGAAGTTTCATGCGTCCTCTGTTCTTGTTGAGATTAGTTTACATAGAGGACCTTGCGATCATAATGAATGATCTTTCTCTACTCACAGCCTTAATTTCCTACCAAATCTCGCATTTTTTTTTTTTTACTTTGATTAATTTTCTTTCAAGGAGTGTTTTGTGTTAATTGTATCCATCAATTAAAATGAGATTTCTTCATGACTGAGTTCTTCTCCTATGGAATCAGATTCAAGACTCAAAACTCTTTCACGCAAAAGACACTATGTACACTAGGGTTACCACTTTTAATACAACAAAATAAGGGACGCATACTGCAGCGGGGGCCACATCTCTTGGGGGCCTAGACCACAGTGATCACAGGCCCAACAGCATGCCAGTGGTGGTAAATCGCAACTTAAAACATGTTTTGAGGAAACTATGAATACGTGGACATTAAAATAAACTGTCTTTTATTGAAATCTGTGTAAACAGATGCAGTCAGTCTTTCTTATTTACAACTCAACAGACATCTAGTTAGGCCAAAATAGGTTAAACAATTAAGTGTGACAGTAACCACAAAAACAGGCTTTGGATGACCTTGTGATATGTGAACCACATTTTAATAACTTATTGAATTTACAGATTCACAACTTATTAACTAAGTTAAATATTTTATATTCAGAAATACAATTGGAAAAATATAGAAAGTGCACAAAACTGCAAAGGAACCTTTCTTGAACACCAGTAGACCAGAACTATAAGTGTGCAGTACTGGAGCATGTCAGGTCTACTTTCTTTTGTAAATGTACTTCTTGTCACTCCGTGCAGCACTGAGTAGCTGTTTGTCTTTTAAACAGCTAGAGTAAAACTCTGAACAGGACTGTTTAAAGTTGAGGGTGATCAAGAGCTCACTCTTAATGAGCTCCACAGAGCACCTGTTTCTGCTGTCACTCCATTTATTGGTCATTATGGAAAAGATTCTTTCCACATAGCCAGTTGATGCTGGGATGCTCAAGATGTGGCTGATTATGTACAGCATGTTAGGCAGATCAGCCATTTGAAAGAGAGCCACCCACCTGGCAGCCACATCTTTGGACTTCCATTCATCCCCTGCATCCTCTTTGAGCCTCTTCAGAATGGTATTTGCTGTGGTGCATTCATCATAGAGTTCATCCATGTTCACATTTTGGATCAAGTTGAGCTTACTAGTGATCCTCTCAGTGTCACTGTAGGAAAGCATGCCATGTTGCAGAGATAGAGGTTTCAGGAGGAACAGCCAGTTGTCCACAGAAAAGTCAAACCATTTCTCAATGTATAAGATTGCTGTGTTGAAAAATGCTGTAAAATCTGCCCTTGCCCTGTCTGCTTCATGTGGGAGAAGATTTTGCAGCTTTACTTTTGTTAAGTAACCATAAAATTTGTCATCTCTTCTCTGTGTGAGTTTCTGCTTGAATGTAGACATAATGGAATATATCTCAACACAGGTGGTTGAATCACTTTCCAGCTTTTTGACCACTTCCTCAAATAGGGAGAGGATGTTATTGGAGAACAGGAGATAAACTTCCACATCATCTGGATCTTCCTCAGTTGAGGCTTCACTGAGCTTCAGTAAAGATCTGATCTGTCTGGGACACTCTTCTCCAAGGCTGATAAAATAAGACCTGAGAGCAGTCCAGGTTTGCATAAGACGAGAGATGGCTGGATTGAGAGACAGCCACCTTGTTGAAACATGTCGTAGAATCTCATGGAACTCCAAATCACAAAACTGGCAAAAGTCTTTAAGGGATTCCCTTCGTTTGGCAGATGTGGAAAAGTGGCCATAGACCTTCAGCACAACATTTTCCACATCTACAGTGAGCTGGTCGAGAGCATGCTTCACTGTGTTGTGCACAATATGGGCATGGCAGTTCCCTTGCAGCAGATCTTTCTGCTTTTTCTTTAGGTTAGTGAAGACAGAGTTGTGGATTCCATAATTAACATTAGTATTGTCTGCACTATATGCAGTAACTTGACTTAATGATAAGCCAAATTTATCAAGGGATTGCTCTATAAAACCCATAATACCAGCAGCAGACTCATCTGCATTTTCTCCAAAATCAAGCATTTTGTTACAGATCCCTGTTTCTGGCCTGAAGTATTGTACTGCAAGAGGAAACATCTTCCTGTTCCCTTTATTTGATGCATCTATCTGTATGGAGAATGGGAGGGGTTTGTCTGACTTTAAGACATCGACAACATCAGCCACTGCTTTTGGAGCAAGGACATCTTTGGCCATTGCTTCAGCCTTTGTTCTCCCGACAGACATTTTCTTCACGATTTTGGAGTCATGCAGAATCTTTTCATCAGCTATAGCTGATGTTGTGTTTAATAGTGTGGTACACCTGCGTTAACTCAGCTGCTGTAACCTAGAGGAGAGGAGAAAATACTAATGAACCTAATTTAAAAGGGTGGTATTAACAGATTTTGCCTAAAATATTTGTCATTATTTGCAGTAAACACCTATGGAAACAGCACATACAGTTGAAGTCAGAATTATTAGTCCCCCTTTTAATTTTTTTTCTTTTTTAAATATTTCCCAAATGATGTTTAACAGAGCAAGGAAATTTTCACAGTATGTCTGATAATATTTTTTCTTCTGGAGAAAGTCTTATTTGTTTTATTTAGACTAGAATAAAAGCAGTTTTTTAATTTTTTAAACCATAAGGACAAAATCATTAGCCCCTTAAGGCGATTTTTTTTCGATAGTCTACAGAACAAACCATCATTATACAATAACTTGCCTAATTACCCTAACCTGCCTAGTTAACCTAATTAACCTAGTTAAGCCTTTAAATGTCACTTTAAGCTGTATAGAAGTGTCTTGAAAAATATCTAGTCTAATATTATTTACTGTCATCATGACAAAGAGAAAATAAATCAGTTATTAGAGATGAGTTATTAAACTATTATGATTAGAAATGTGTTAAAGAAATCTGCTCTCTGTTAAACAGAAATTGGGGAAAATAAACAGGGGGGCTAATAATTCAGGGGGGCTAATAATTCTGACTTCAACTGTACATAAACTATCTACAAACATTAGCTAGTAAAGCTTTTATATAGCCTATTTCTAATTTTAAAATATAGAAAGTTGCAATTTACTAGTTTATTTTCTTTGCATGGGCATCATGTTGTTTATTAATGTATTAAATGTAATGTTTCATGTAATAAATTAATGCTTATGTGCTTGACTTAACCTTAACAAACAAATCATATTACATTGGAATGTGATCCACTGTATTTTATTAACAGAATTCTTACAAATTACAATTTGTGACCCAGTGTGTGAAAGCCAGGCCAAATATAATTCTGAGATAACGTTTGATTTTAGCCATTCATTTCACTGTGATTTCAGTTGTTGATATGGTTTAACTCAGTTCATATTAAATACATATATTTTTATTATTTTCACAGACTGTTATTTCACATTTTTAACATGATTTAGCAATTAACCTAAATAATGTTGATAATAATTACACTGTCATTACCATGTCTGCTTCGGGAGAGACTTGGGCTACGAAGAACTGCCTCACTGTGCTTTGATTTTTGTGAGCTCTGTCATTGCGGGAATGCTGCTCTCCGGAGGCATGTTGTCGCACGTCTGACAGACCACCATGAGCCACAGAGAACACTCTGCGACAAATTGTGCAGTTGGCTTGATAACAATTTCCGCTAACACTCTGCAGCCAGGTATTGGTTTCCTCCCACTCTCTGCGGTATTTTTGCAGTCGCTTACGTTTAAGCTCTGACACTTTAAGATGCGCGGGGTCACCTGGAAAAGCATCTGCCATTTTTTATGTTACTCTCTGCCTAGGTTCACACAGACTCTGCTTAAAAGCAGACCCGCCCTCCTCACTGGACAAAGACCAATCAAACTAACGATGACATCAAGTATTACCCAATCAAAAGTAGGAAATGAGGCATCTTCATAAAACGCGTGTGGGATGATTTGCATGAAAAGTTACTTAAAAAAAAAAAAGATTAAAATACGGGACAAAAGCCGTCCCGTATTGATTCAAAACGGGACGCGCAATTTCATTCTTAAATACGGGACGATTCCGTATTTTAAAGGACGGGTGGCAACCCTAATGTACACATGCGTAGCCTAATTCACGTGCGTAAATCACGTACGTAAAATATTTATATTCACAAAAACAATTCACGTGCACAAAATAAAAATACATATTCATAAAATACATTTCACAAATGCAAAACACCATTTGCAAGTGTATAAGAGTGTACAAAAGTTTTGAATGTTTAAATCTTGCGAGTTCATCCTGAATGAGAATGTGCAAATCCTCTTTCACGTACGACTCCCCCTGAATACGTGTGTGTATTTTTGAGACTGTCCTGGCAGAGGCAGGCAACTCGTAACCTTTCAGCCAATCAGATGAGAGCTGTATTCAATATTACCCACTCTGCGCTCCTTTTGAGCAGTCAGTTCCTCTCCAGCACGACGGACGGAGAAAGAGATGCGCAGGATTCAAGCATCCCTGACTTTCACTGACTAACTTAATTTCCATTGTATTTAATGAACGTAAACAGGCTGTTATTGTGCTTTAGCTATATGTATAATATAAAGATAGTATTAATACTTTTAGGGATCTTTTTCAACACAAATCGGAGCCTCTCGGATCATTTCAAACATGTTCGGACGTCTTTGCCTACTGCTCCGCTCTTTGCACACCTGCTTTTATATTTTATACCCTAATTTAACTTGAGCCTATCAGCACAGTGCTCAAACAACACAGCTTGAAGACCAACATCGAATCTACGAATTTCCTGGAATATAGCTTTATTAACAAAAGCGGATTTATCGACCAAACAATCCTCCCGCTACCAGCTGCTTACATTCCTGAGACTGGAAAACACGGCTGTGAAAATGGCTCTGGATCGCATAACATCAGAATCTCACTGCTGTTCAAACTGCCACAAACTTCTACAAAAGATTGCAGTTCTTGAAACAAAGTTACTTGCGATCCGACCAGAACTGCCGGAACATACAGGACTGCTTTATTGTGGACCGTTGCAGCATTCAGCCGGTGAGTTCCATAAATTTACTCCAGCTACTGTTTTGAGGACAGAAAAACAGAATGAAACTATTGAAAATGAGCGAAACAAATGGCATAAACAGGGTGCGAGACCAAAGGGTACTCGCGGGGTCAGTTCATACGCTGCTGCATTAGCGTGCTCTACCCCAAATACAGCTCGGACTCAAATACAGCTTCAGAACAGATATGAAGTTTTGAGTAATATGGGTGAAGAATCCCCAAATGCAGTCAGACAGAGATCCCATGTCTCAGCAGCTAATTCTACACGGAACAGAGGCTCAAGGCTGACTAGACAGCGACATTCTGCTCCGATCGCGCCTGAAATAAGAACACTAGTTGTAGGAGATTCAATAATCAGAAATTTTAGGAGCAGAGCTACAAAGACATACTGCTTCCCTCATGCAACAGTTTCTGATATAAACAAAGAACTTGAGGAAATTCTGAAAAAGCACAAGATTGTAAAAAGGATAGTCATCCATGTGGGGAAAAATGATATTCGGAAGGAGCAGTCAGAACTGCTCAAGAAAGATTTCTGTGAGCTCTTGGAAACAGTTGAAAGATTGAAGATTCAGTCATTCATCAGTGGACCACTCCTGCAAGAGGGACAAATATGTTTTCACGGCTTCTTGGCCTAAATGTATGGCTGCAGAAAACATGTAACAGGAAAGGACTGAATTTCATTGACAACTTCAATCTCTTCTGGAATCAAAGACAACTGTTTACATCAGACGGCCTTCATCCAAACAAACTTGGTGCAAAAGTGCTAAAGGACAATATCTATTTCTCCCTCCATCATTCATCAACTGTGTGTGCCACTGAACTCACACACACACCTAGAAAATGCCTGAATGACCACAGGGCTTCAAATCAGCTCCCGAGTGGACTTGGGGCTGACGCATCACACAAGGACAGTGATAACGCTACGCAGCCAAAACAAGTACTACTGATAGAGACACAATCGCTTCCCCTCTGCTCAACACAAACAGACTGTGACGCATCAGAACAGCATCAAGTCTCGTCACTCAACAATGATCCTCAGGAAAACAGCCAGGAAAACCTATTTCAGCAGCCAGAATCTCCAAACCCAGAGCCTCTGTCACCAGACACATTCTCACTGTCACCCTGCTCGCCTCTCTTGGGTTTTTCAAAAAAGATGGAGGAACTGGTGTATGCTGGAACTAAACTTTCACACTCCATTGCCGCTAGCCCCCAGCTATCAACCAAAAAGCGGCCTGCTCCACAACCGCCTCTGAGCCCACCTGGAAGATCCCTCCGACTTTTGCCACACCGCCAGGGCCCAACCAACGCCCCATCATCAGCTGGTGAACACAACAGCTCACAGTGATGTGTGTCGGGGGCCTGCTTAGATAACAGTGTCTTTATCAAATGTTTACAGAACAAGCAGGAACCCAGTATGCCTGTATCCTCTACGCAGATATGTGTTGTTTTATGTGAAAGAAAACCGAAGACTTATTCAGGCCGTATAGCAAATCATTCAAATTTGGTGTCTATTAAATGTAATCCTGAGACTACTGTAGGGAAAACAGCTAAAACTGTTAAGTTAGCACTTTTAAACATCCGATCACTTAACAATAAGTCACTTTTAGTCAATGATTTTATCAATACAAATTGCCTTGATTTTATGCTTTTAAATGAAACTTGGCTAGATGACAGTTGTAGCGCAGCAGTTCTGAATGAAACAGCTCCTTTAAACTTTGATTATTTGAGTGTTTGCAGAGTTAATAGGAGAGGTGGAGGCATCGCTGCCCTGTTTAAAGATGTCTATGAGTGTAAACAAGTGTCATTTGGTGACTATCTGTCCTTTGAATATCTGAGTATAGCACTAAAAGGTGCTCCACGAATTTTACTGATTATTATCTACAGACCTCCAAAATATTCTCCAACTTTTATTGATGATTTTACAGAGTTGTTATCAATAGTAACCTCTGAATTTGACTATTTTACTATTGCTGGGGATTTTAATATTCACATTGATAATCCAGAAATCAATGCTGTAAAAGAACTCATGAATGTCTTTAACACTTTTGATCTGACTCAGCATGTTCAAGGACCCACACACAATCGTGGACACACTCTTGATCTACTTATAACTAAGGGTCTACACATTTCATCGACTGTTGTTAAGGATGTTGCACTATCTGATCATTTCTGTATTTTCTTTGATATATTGATCACTCCAGCCATTAAAGACAGATCTGTCTCTGTCAGAAAGAGATACATAAATGAGAACACTAGTGAGCAGTTTATGAAGGCCATATCACTAGCACCAAGTATATCTGCAGACTCTGTTGACTCTCTCCTTGATTTGTTTAACTCTAAAGTTAAGAATGTCATAGATGACATTGCTCCTGTTAAAGTCAGGAAGAGAACTGGGATGAAAAATGTGCCTTGGAGGAAAACAACAGCAGTTCTAATGATGAAAAGACAGTGCAGAAAAGCTGAGCGTATGTGGAGGAAGACGAAACTAGTAGTCCACTACAATATCTATAAAGACAGTCTTCATGCTTTTAATGTGAAACTAAAAACCGCCAGGCAGACTTTCTTTTCAAGCCTTATAAACAGCAATCTAAATAATACTCGCTTCCTCTTTGCAACGGTAGAGAGACTCATAAACCCCCCCAGTACGATTCCCAGTGAACTACTCTCGGAAAGTAAATGTAATGAGTTCGCTCATTTCTTTACTGATAAGATTAATAATATCAGAAAGGCAATCAGCTCATCTAATCAGCCAAGTTGTATCGAAGTCAGACAAGCTCAACCACAACTTAAGAAATCAGACATTATGTCTGATTTCATGGCAATTAATGGTAAAATCTTAGTGGAGATCGTGCAAAGTATGAAAACATCAACCTGCAGTCTTGACAGGCTCCCCACATCATTCTTCAAAACAGTGTTTAACTGTTTAGAAATGGATCTCCTAAAAGTGATAAATGCTTCACTTCTGTCAGGGACTTTTCCAAATTCACTTAAAACTGCAGTTGTTAAACCCCTCTTGAAAAAGAGCAACCTGGATAACACACTATTGAGCAGTTACAGGCCAATCTCAAATCTCCCTTTCATTGGAAAAATCATTGAAAAAGTTGTTTTCAACCAGGTTAACACGTTCTTAAACTCCAAGGGGTGTTTAGACAATTTTCAATCTGGTTTCAGAGCACATCACAGTACAGAGAGCGCTCTTATAAAGATAATCAATGATATCCGCCTAAATACAGATTCAGGTAAACTAACAGTGCTGGTTTTGCTCGATCTTAGTGCTGCATTTGACACTGTCGATCACAGCATACTTCTGGATAGACTGGAAAATTGGGCTGGGCTGTCTGGGACGGTCCTCAAATGGTTTAGATCTTATCTTGAAGGGAGAGGTTACTATGTCAGTATAGGTGACCATAGGTCGAGGTGGACACCCATGACATGTGGAGTCCCACAAGGCTCGATTCTGGCACCTCTCCTGTTCAACCTTTATATGCTCCCTCTGAGCCAAATAATGAGAAAGAACCAAATTTCCTACCACAGCTATGCTGATGACACTCAGATCTACTTAGCCTTATTGCCTAATGACTACAGCCCTATTGACACCCTCTGCCAATGCATTGATGAAATGAACAGTTGGATGTGCCAAAATTTTCTGCAGTTAAACAAAGAGAAAACTGAAGTCATTGCGTTTGGGAACAGAGATGAGGTTCTCAAGGTGAATGCGTACCTTGGCACTAAGGGTCAAACAACAAAAAATAAGGTCAAGAATCTTGGTGTGACTCTGGAGTCAGATCTGAGTTTCAATAGTCATGTCAAAGCAGTTAGCAAATCAGCATACTATCATCTCAAAAACATTGCAAGAATCAGATGCTTTGTTTCCAGTGAAGACTTAGAGAAACTTGTTCATGCTTTTATCAGCAGCAGGGTGGATTACTGTAACGGCCTCCTCACGGGCCTTCCCAAAAAGACAGTCAGACAGTTGCAGCTCATCCAGAACGCTGCGGCCAGGATTCTGACCAGAACCAGGAAATCAGAGCACATCACACCTGTCCTCAGGTCTCTACACTGGCTCCCAGTTACATTCAGAATAGATTTTAAAGTACTATTACTTGTCTATAAATCACTAAATGGCCTAGGACCTCAATACATTACAGCTATGCTCACTGAATACAAGCCTAATAGATCACTCAGATCTTTAGGATCATATAAACTAGAAATTCCAAGAGTTCAGTCAAAGCAGGGTGAATCGGCTTTCAGCTACTACGCCCCTCGCTGCTGGAATCAGCTTCCAGAAATGATCAGATGTGCTCCAACATTAGGCACATTCAAATCCAGACTGAAAACACATCTGTTTAGCTGTGCCTTTACTGAATGAGCACTGTGCTACGTCCGACACTTTTACGTTTTTCTCTTCTTTTCATTCTTTTACTGTTTTTATCTGTTTTTTATTATCTGTTTTAATTTTATTTTTTCTTATACTTGTATCTTTTATTCCTGTTTATGTAAAGCACTTTGAATTGCCACTGTGTATGAAATGTGCTATATAAATAAACTTGCCTTGCCTTGCCTTGCCTTGCCTTGCCTTGATGCTGTTCAGGATTTTAAATTGGGCTGATCACTGCTTTGATAACCTGCCCTCCAACCTACAGCTGCATCACAGAAGAGAAGAGCTGAGGAGAATCGCATCAGTTTTAATAAATTAAGTTTTAAGTTTGTTTTTGTTTATTTGCTTTTGTTTTTTTATTATTATCAATAATTAGCCTGTTTGTTTGTTATTTTATTTTATTACTTGTCATCTGGGTCATGAATAACTTACCGCACACACAGAATAACGTGTGGCTAATGAAAAAATATATAATTTTACTATAAATCAGCTTATATATATATATATATATATATATATATATATATATATATGTGTGTGTGTGTGTGTGTGTGTGTGTGTGTGTGTGTGTGTGTGTGTGTGTGTGTGTGTGTGTCAAAACTGACGCGATTATTCCCAGCTCGGTCAATTTAATTTGTAATATGCCGCATCTCTCATGCAGAAAAGACTTTGCAGAATAAAAATGCTAAATCATTCCAGTAGGTGGCGCATTCAGATCAGTAATGAGGAGTGATGACTGATGAGACATTCCAAATGCAACTAAAATTTTTACATTTCATGAAGTAAAACGTAGTACAAGTATATTGAATTAAGCCCATTTATAAACTTAAAGTGTAAATGCTTATGAATAACTGCAAATAAGCAAATAAACCTTACTCTTTTTTTTTTATGCAAACTATTTTCACATTACTTTCCTTAAAAAGTAACACATTAAGCTCCTTTTCTTAAGTGACTTTAAATTGTATTGTATTACTTTCCCAACAGTGCAAATAAGATTAACAAGTCTAAATGATCGCCTAAACAAGATTAGGCTACAACACTACAGTAGTAAAGAGAGCATGGTCCCTTCAAGTCTATTCACTTTGTTTTTTTCTGTTCTCATTTCCATCGGCAGTTTAGTATGGTCAATCAGAGAGAATGCACTGAGTTACGTTGTGTACAGGAAGTTCAGTTTAATTTTGAGGTTGCTCGCATGCTCATCGCACCGTTCTGTGCCGGAGCAAGAGGAACAGTGACGTGTAAGCTGTGTGTTTATACAACTTGTACTGTGTGAGTGAACTGTGTATCTGCGTTGTTCAAGATGTGAAGTAAAAGTTATACGGAAAAGACGATCATCTGTCGTGGCTCATTCCTCCCACACATCCACGTACTAGTCCAAAGCAAAACTGAAACTAACAGAACACACGACACTACCAAAATAAAACATTGCATTTAATGTTGAAAATAGATAAACCAGAATAACATATCATACCGCTTTCACAATAACCTACTCATTTCATTTATACTTAGGCTATAATGTCCTTGACCACCAGCAAATCAGAATATTCAGCTGGACAGCACTTTAGTTTGGTCTTCAGAGTCGCTGCCTCAATCAAATCCAGTCAAATAAAGCCTACAGATGAGACTACAGTTTCAGCCCGATTTAGTCTCGATATTCACCTTCTGAGAAAAGGAGATAAGTTTACTACAGCCCATGATAAGCAAATAAACACTTAATTTATGTTGTCATATTGTAACAATTGCTATACGTGGGCAACTGGAGCTAATATAGCCTAGCTAAACTGTTTATTTAATCTAAAACGGCTAGCAGGGTGCTAGCATCTATGGTGCCTAACTTTGTTTCCTCACATGTTAGAGAGAATAACACTCATGTCCCATACACCGCACGACTCTGAGTGTCATTGTTAGCAGCAATCCGGCAGAATAAGTAGGTAGAAGGCAGCACTGTCAATTCTACTTTTATTCTGAGCTCCAAACATGAACAGCCCTTAACAGGACCAAACCACTGGGGTGCTTCTTTTACACACCATTCTTGTTGATGGTGATGGCCAATATTTTTTTATAAACCAAGGAAATATTGGGCCTCTTTTATTATTAGTTTTTATTATTATTATTTTAATATTAGTACCTCTTTTAAGTTGAGGATTGCCTGGTCAAATTCTCTTGCATGCACTAACAAATCGTCCAGATAGACCACACAGCGGTTACGGGGAATGTCTTTAAGGACTTGCTCCATCAGTCTTTCAAAGGTGGCCATAGCATTACACAGTCCAAAGGGCATCACCCTAAACTGCCACAGTCCTTCATGGAGGGGTGCCAGAGACCGGGGTAAGGATCCCCTCATTGTCTCACCCCGGGGTCGTTTCCCTTAGGCAATCTCGCCCACAGCCGGGGACTAGGGGCTGGACAGTCTCTGGCAAAATGCCCTGGCTCCCCACAGCGGAAACAGCGATCCAGTCTTGGTCTCCGCCCTGGGGTCATTGCAGGCTGGGCCTGGCTAACCTCCTCCTCTCCAGATAGATGTCTGTTTCCCCCGCATTCAACTGCTCTGCTTAGCTGGCTCTGGAGTGGGGAACGACCAGTCACTGGCCCTGTCTGAAACACCTCCTCTGCTCGCTCAGCCTCTCTCAGCGTTAGGTAGCTTAGCGGGGGATCGTGTGAGGAGACCGAGCTGGCTATGGGTCTGAGGTGTTAATGTAGTGAGTGATGGTTCTTTCTGCTCACGAACTGGTGTGTGGTACCTCACCTGTGGCACACTGGCACCATCAGGCTGATATGGAGCCTGGTCCCTCTGCTTAGTCTCTCTTGTCAGACGTCTTAAGGTAATGTTATTTTCTCGAATTACACGCTCTAATTCGCCTATATTTTGCTCCATGATGGCGTTTTCTAAACAGCCTGAATCCCACTTCTGACACCACTGTAACAATTGCTATACGTGGGCAACTGGAGCTAATATAGCCTAGCTAAACTGTTTATTTAATCTAAAACGGCTAGCAGGGTGCTAGCATCTATGGCGCCTAACTTTGTTTCCTCATGTGTTAGAGAGAATAACACTCAATAACACTGAGTGTCATTGTTAGCAGCAATCCAGTAGAATAAGTAGGTAGAAGGCAGCACTGTCAATTCTCCTTTTATTCTGAGCTCCAAACATGAACAGCCCTTAACAGGACCAAACCACTGGGGTGCTTCTTTTACACACCATTCTTGTTGATGGTGATGGCCAATATTTTTTTATAAACCAAGGAAATATTGGGCTTAAAACACAGAAGCCAACTTAAACACAAACACAGATAAAGTTTACAACAAAACAACCCATTCATTTAACCAATATAACACATTAAACAACTCTAAACCATCTCCCATGATGCACCTGGCTATAGTGCTGTTGCCAGGTCATTACAATATTTTCATTGTCAATTTTTTAGTTTCTGGCTTAATAAAAAACAACAACTCATAAATCATTTAAAATGCTTATATTTATATATTTATTACTGAATGATAGGGTATATTTTACATATTAGGCAACTAAAGCACAACAACAGCCTGTTTACGTTCATTAGATACAATGGAAATTAAGTTAGTCAGTGAAAGTCAGGGAATGTAATGCTTGAATCCTGCGCATCTCTTTCTCCGTCCGCCGTGCTGGAGAGGAACTGACTGCGCAAAAGGAGCGCAGAGTGGGTAATATTGAATACAGCTCTCATCTGATTGGCTGAAAGGTTACGAGTTGCCTGCCTCTGCCAGGACAGTCTCAAAAATACACACAAGTATTCAGGGGGAGTCGTACGTGAAAGAGGATTTGCGCATTCTCATTCAGGATGAACTCGCAAGATTTAAACATTCAAAACTTTTTGTACACTCTTATACACTTGCAAATGGTGTTTTGCATTTGTGAAATGTATTTTATGAATATGTATTTTTATTCTGTGCACGTAAATTGTTTTTGTAAATATATATACATATTTTACACACGTGAATTTGGTTTTACGCACGTGAATTAGGCTACGCATGTGTACATCGTGTCTTTTGCGTGAAAGACTTTTGATACTAAACTAGCTTCATATTCTCCCTGCTCTTTTCTCTTTCATGTGTAGGATATTTTAAAAAATCAAGTTTAAAGTTTTGATAACTTCATGTGTATTTCAGGTGCATTTACGGCTCGCGATGCAGGTGTGTGCGTCGTCTGTTATTAGTGATTGGCTGTAATTTAATGTGCTATAAAAACGTAACTTATAATTTAATTTTCATAGGACAGTTATATATAGATTGCAGAATTGTAAAGCAGTTTAATGATTTGAATGCTTTTTATTGGATATTACGTCATTCAATGCAACTATGAGTGACTTTATGAAGAACATACAACTTACTGACTACGGTTTGCCTTAAGAACAAGTGGTGCAACTGAAGTAAGAACACATTTAGTTACAAGCTAGTAGTTACTAAGACCCTAGTGTGGATTTTACGTTCTAGTTTAAAGGGCACCCATTTTACCCCTTTTTTAAGATTTAAGTATTTTGTGTCTTTGGAATGTGTCTGTAAAGTGTGCCTCAATGTGTGTGCCTCACTCTCCGCCTTGGGTGCGTCAGATAAACAGCACAGTGACAGACATGAAGGAATACATTCTGGACCACATCAATAAAGAGCCTTCTTTTATTTGTATTGTTCATTTTTTTTTTTATTTGGAATTCGTTTTAAATTTGTACTGTAGCTGCACAAAGTCGTGATAAATCGTGAATTGTGAGATTAGTATCCTGAATCGTATCAAATTGGGAGTCAGGTGAATCGTTACATCCCTAACAATTTGTGCTCTAAACAAATCAGAGTTCCAAACAAATCTAAATAAATCCAGTGGTGCTCTTCAGTATTCATATAATTTACTGTATATGAGAATTTCTCATGCAAAATGATTCAACTTATGGATTCTTAATGGGAGGCATTTAAAGTCTTTGAAGGCCTCGTTATGCTTTGACTTGTTAATTAAAACAGTACTTCAAGTTCTTTCACTGGTATGTTAACTAGAGGTCTTAAGAGTGTTTTTTTTAAACCACTATACTTTTGCTTTAAACTATGCTTTAAAGTTCACATCACATACATCAAAAATAATAACGATATAATCACAACTATATTTCCTCTACCGATTTAAATTCAAACTGGTTCAAAGCAAGATGGTTTCTGATTGGCTGTCAATAATTTTTACCATTCACTAGCTGGGATATACAAGATTTGTAAAAACATTTCTTGTTTATAATAGTTATTTTAGGTTCATTTTTATCATTATATTTATAAGGTTTTCAATAAGCATGTAAACCATATTAAGAAGGATTGATTGTCTGAAATAAGTATACAGCAGTAATACAGCATTTAATTAAATAGAAGTTAGTCTAAATGTGTATCTTGTATATATATATATATATATATATATATATATATATATATATATATATATATATATATATATATATATATATATATACATCACCCTTTTTATTGAAATCATAATTGTGTATTCATTTGTATTGTCTGTACATAAATATATTAAGTTGTAAAAACCCTAGATTGCTTAATTTAGTGTTAAGTTTATTAAATCTGATATTAAATGTTATCTTCATGGCACCATGGATTATTTGTATAAATTAATGTATGAAAATATAAAGGCATAAAAAAATAATCAAGTTTGCATAGAGTTGATAATTGAGGTACTGGAGTAAAGAGGTTTGGGGAATGTTATAGAAATGTTAGGAAAGCGTTAGAGCAACATTTAGCTAATGTTAGGGGACGTTAGAATAATGTTTCACAAATTAAAAACTAACATTCTATTTCAATTTCTGCTTAGCCAAAAACAAACCTTAAAAAGAATGTTCTGGGAACCATAAACTAACGTTCCCTGAATGTTTTGGAAACCCAAAACATGGCTTTTATAATCCTAACTTAATGCAAAACATTTAGGTAATTTATTATCAGATTCCAGTAATTTCTCCAGAACAACCATTCTGCACAGTTCATTAACTGTCTGCTGGATGAGGTTTTGGAGGCACATTGTCGGGCCCGTAGTGTGCTGTAGACGGTCTGTTAATGTTTGGATCTCCATTGCTGGCCGTGTTGATCTGATTGAATTTGCCGAGGTGTTTGATTATGTTGAAATTGGAGCGAGCAGTTTCCACAAAGCTGTTCTCCAGGAGCCACCCGTCAGACTCGCACTCAGGGTCCCCCTGACGCAGCACGTTCTCCAGTGACGTTTGAAGGTAACGCACTCCGGTCAGCACTGACAGCTGTCAGAGAATGAAGACATTTTTTATTTGTGAGATTATTTTTTTACGTAAATGTAAAGCAACTCTCAGAGGTAGATCAGGGATCAACTTGCATAACGTTATACTGACTTTAAGCAATAAACTATAGTAGTGCTTGTCAAAAGTTAATCACAAATAATCACATTCAAAAACAAAAGTTTTTGACAATATATGTGTGTGTGCTATATACAGTATATTTATTATGTACATGTGATACAAACACATACATAGAAGCAAAAATGTACAAAACAATTCTGTTACATAGATATTTAGATTTATATAGAATTTGTTTCATAGACACGTTTTATATCTCATTTTCTCATATATATGCATGCCTGTGTGTATTTATATATACATAATGAAAATACACCATATGCACACTTTTTTCTTTGACTTGTATTTCATTGCAGACAATACAGCAAACATTATTTAATGTGTTCCTCATGATTTTTTTTAAATAAACACATTTCAATTTCGGTTCTTGCAACAGATTTAAAAAAAAGTTGGGAAAGGAGCAATTTAGGGCTAGTAATCTGGTAAATTGGATAAATGATGTGATTTGAAACATATTTTTTGGGAGAAATGGACGCCGTGTGCTCCAGACTAAAGAAAAGGATCATCCAGATTGTTACCAACAACAAGTCTAAAATGGTCTGTCATGGTATGGCGTTGTGTCAGTGCCCTTGGCAAAGGTAACTTGCACTTCTGTGATGGCACCATTAATGTTGCAAAGTATATAGAGATTTTGGAACATAATATGCTGCCAAGACAATTCAAAACCACAATCTGCACACATTACAAAGTCCTGGCTGCGAAGGAAGTCCCGACCTGTCTCCAATAGAGAATGTGTGGCACTTTTTGAAGCATAAAATGCGAACCCCGAAATGTTGCCCATCTTAAGACTTGTTTGCAGGAGGAATGGGACAAAATTGAACCTGAAACACTTCATCACTTTGTGTCTACATTCCCTAAACATTTTTTAAGTGTTGTGGACAGAAATGGCAATTCCAAATAAAAGTGGTAAATGCTTTTACGGTTCCAACTTTTTTTTAAATGTGTTGCAAGTACCAAAATTGGAATACGTGTTTATTTTGAAAAAAAAAAAAAAAAACTATAAAAATCATTAGGAAAACATTAAATAATGTGTGTTGTATTGTCTGCAATCAAATACAAGTCAAAGAAAATTTAGAAATAATTATTTTCTTTTTTATTTGCATTTTGAAATATGTCGTTTTCCATTCTTTCCAAACTTTTTCTGATTTGGGGTTGTACGCATGATCACTTAATATGAAATTTAATAAAATAAGAAACATATCAAATGAAGCTTGCTAGTACACTATTTACTATTTACACTATTCTAGTATTTTACATGGTTAAGATTTTAAAAATCTGCTTTGTAACTTCCCAAATATTGCATTGAATAATCTATCCATTAAATCTACCCATTTCCTACTGAATTATTTACAAATGTTTTGCCAAAGCAATAAACCCAACCAACCTCAAAGAGCCAGATGATGAGAACCGTGAGGCCGATGGAGTGCATGATGTTGGTGTAATACTGTAGCAGAGCCTGCCGGCATCCCCTCATCCACAGGTTGAGCTCCTCTGTCTGGTGGTCATAGTTAAAGTGAGCAGAGTTATTGCTGATTTGGTGCTGAATGCATGGCCGAGGGGAGTTGACGTTGCAGCAACTGAAGGGAACTCCGTCCATTAAGTATTTGCCTTCCACATTGCTTCGAAGTCGACTAGAAAGAAAATAAATGAACTGTAATCATTAAATTTTGTCTGTATTTTGTTTGTATTCAGTGTGTGAATAAACTCAGGTGTGAAAAAAAAAACTGCATGATGTGTTTACTTGTGTTATCTTTGACTAATATTTACATTTGTTTGATGATCTGAAAGTAAATAAAAAATAAAAAGAGTTGCCTACATGTAAGAGTGGCCTATTTTTTTCTTACAAAGTAGATTGGACAAATCTAAAACCTTCATATGTTTTTTTTTTCTGTAGGTACTGCATGATGGGTAATGTAGTTTTTCATCTTGGATTATTATTATAATTTTTTTTGATGGAATACAATAGCCTATGGGCAACCCAGTGGCGCAGTAGGTAGTGCTGTTGCCTCACAGCAAGAACGTCGCTGGGTCGCAGGTTCGAACCTCGGCTGGGCTGGGTCAGTTGGCGTTTCTGTGTGGAGTTTGCATGTTCTCCCTGGGTTCGCGTGGGTTTCCTCCGGGTGCTCCGGTTTCCCCCACAGTCCAAAGACATGCAGTACAGGTGAATTGGGTAAGCTAAATTGTCCATAGTGTATGAGTGTGAATGTGTGTGTGGAAGTTCCCAGAGATGGGTTGTGGCTGGAAGGGCATCCGCTGCGTAAAATCGTGCTGGATAAGTTGGCGGTTCATTCCGCTGTGGCGACCCCGCAAGGGACAAAGCCGACAAGAAAATGAATGACAATAGC
Organism: Danio kyathit; assembly: GCA_903798195.1. Classification (NCBI taxonomy): domain Eukaryota; kingdom Metazoa; phylum Chordata; class Actinopteri; order Cypriniformes; family Danionidae; genus Danio; species Danio kyathit. The sequence goes on from LR812535.1 coordinate 47,356,433, forward strand.
CTATCAAAAGCTCAGGTTTTGAATAAAATGTAACTATTTATTTGTTTATTTATTTATTGCATTTTGATGTGAAAAACATATTCCCCACACTTAACATACTTAACAAAATTATGCAATATATACATGGTTTGATACTATATGTACATACAGCTATGGATTTAGCCTTCAAAGGGGGTATAACCCTGATTTTTAATCGAATCAGTTACTGCAATTTATACCAATTATTGGCATTTTATGGTGGGAAATTGCTGTAAAATGTTATAAAAAGACATTTATTTTGAAATTTGACTGAAATATTATCAGAAATTTGCAGAAAACAATTCAATTATAACCATTTCACTCAAACCTAAAATAATTTTTTTAATGAATCTAGTAAAACCAGAAAAACGTAACATTTTCAAGGGGTCCCTTAAATTTATTTGTCATAGCTTTATGATTTTATTTAGGGGTGGTGCGGTGGCGCAGTGGGTAGTGCTGTCGCCTCAAAGCAAGAAGGTCGCTGGTTCAAGCCTCGGCTGGGTCAATTGGCATTTCTGTGTGGAATTTGCATGTTTTCCCCGTGTTCGCATGGGTTTCCTCTTGGTGCTCACAAGTTCTGGGGTATGCTAAATTGTCTGTAGTGTATGTGTGTGAATGGGAGTGTATGGGTGTTTCCCAGTGATGGATTGCAGCTGCTGCGTAAAACATATGCTGGATAAGTTGGTGGTTCATTCCGCTGTGGCAACCCCAGATAATTAAAGGGAGTACGCCGAAAAAAAAAATGAATGAATGATTTAATTTATTGTTTTAAAGTCCAACTTACTCTACCACCTCCCGCTGTGACATGTCCAAGTATCGGTTGCTGACCCACTGGATCTGAAACCAGTCTCTGAATCCCTCATTCCCACAGCACTGGAACTGCATCTGCAGCAGGTCCACTGTGCGCTTCAAGAAGCAGCGTCCTGGTGTGTCAGTGTCCTTGTAGTACCGCATAGCATCATGCAACCCTAATGTTAGCGACTCCTCCAGCTGGCCGTGCATGCTATAGCACATCAGCGCACCCACCAACACGCTCAAAGTGAAGAAAAACATACAAATGATGTACGGCAGCATCACTAACTTCCAGTGCAGGAACTTGTTGGTGTCTACACAGTCATAGCAGATCTTTCCACCCAGAAAGTTAATCGCACAGGCTATAAGACCCACCGCAATCAGCATGTTTGGCACAGATTGGAGTTGACCCTCAGCCATTAGATCCTGTCGCTTGTAGATTTCCACTTTCAAAAAGATGCCCAAGCTAAAAAGGATGATTCCCGTTACAACAGAAATCCAGTTGAGCGCCCACAAGACCTGGGCTAGTCTGTCTCTTTTAGTTTTGGTGAATCTTATAGGCAACACTGCCATTTTACACAATGTGGTACTTTTTCAAAGATTCAAATAACTCCACTTGAAATTGAACTAATAGGAGTTCCAACTCATGTGTAAATTAGTCATTTTTAATGTAAGTCAATCAGAAGGTTCACAAGGTTGATGGGAGATGACATAAATGGGCTAATGCTTCTTTGCAGTTAGCTTCTCATGAGATTCTGTCAAATGCAATGGCTTGATCCAAAATTGCCAAACAGTATTGATGCTCATTTAAATAGTGAGAAACACTGGATATCAGAGGTTTATAAAAAAAAGAATGTCAAGGGGAAATGGATCCTCTATGCAAAATGAATCCATTTTATAGTTTGTTGGATTCTCAAATCTGTCAAATTGCACGGAGACGCCATGCAAGGTCCTTCAGAAATGTAGTGAAACTGATTTTAGGAAATGTACACCTGAGAGAAAAAAGAGGAAAATCAGTGATAGAGAGATGAGTGGAAGAATATTATTGTATACTAATTATTATTATTATTACTTATATACTTTTTTATTATTATTGCATTATTTAATTTTCACAAAAATGAAAAATCTGAATGCGCTGAATGGACTGACTTGTGCTGAATGGACAGGCTTGTCCTAAGTCAAACATGGTCAGTGAGATGATCCTTATATAAGTGTAGTAATAAACAGCTTATTACTCACCCACTCATGTTTATCACCCACTCATTAAAAGAATAAGGGCAACATTTTAAGACCATGCTGTTAAAGATTGTTTACAAAAAACGAAACACAACTAGAACCATCAAGATTTAAGTGACTTTTCTTTTATTACATTCATTAAGAACTTATCAGGACTATACAGTATATACATACACGACAGTTTAAGAAGATTCTTTTTTCAAATGTTTTACTGAAGAATAAATTCCCCTGATTTGTTCTGATTTCCTGAAGATGAGTAAGTTAATGCACATTTAAAAACATATAGCTGTAGTGCAAGATTTTCTGTTTGTTTTGCTGTTTTTGTTGCATTATTGTAGTACCCAACCAATTACAGTATCTTTCTTTAGCCATGCACATTTCAAAAAGCTAAAAATACTCTAGACGTGAGTGCTCAAAATAGCAGATGAAGCTAAATGCGTTCACTTGAATGGACAGGTTTGTCCTATGTCAAACGGTCAGTGAGATGATCCCTATATAAGTGTAGTAATAATGAGCTTATTACTCACCCATCCATGTTTATAAATCCTTCAATGGCATCCTTCTCACGTCAAGGTGATTTTTGTTTTACATCAAATGTTCTTAGGTTTTGTGTAACAATCATAATGCATTGTTTGCTAATGAAAGCTGATGTGGTGTGTGTGTGTTAATGTCTGGCGCAGACTCAGTCCTGACCTCTCTAATTCCTTTTAATCAGTAATCAGCCCAGTTGGATTTGGAAGAGGACCTTCTGCCACCAGCACAAATCTCACTCACTATGATGTGTGTGTGTGTGTGTGTGTGTGTGTAAGAGAGAGAGAGAGAGAGAGAGAGAGAGAGAGAGAGAGTTAGAAATCAAAGAAGGAAAAAAGGAATCCTGTAGTGATTGATGTTTTGTCAGATATTGGTCACAACACATGACATTACTATTTTCCAAAAATATATTCAAGTTAGGGGGACACGGTGACCATGTAGCTAGCACTATCGCCTCACAGCAAGTAAGTCACTCGTTCGAGTCCTGGTTGGTTCAGTTAGCATTTCTGTGTGGAGTTTGCATGTTCTCCCCATGTTGGCGTGGGTTTCCTCCGGGTGCTCCTGTTTCCCCCACAGTCCAAAGACAAGCACTATAGGTGAACTGAATAAAATAAATTGGCCATAGTGTATGAGTGAGCATGTGAGAGTATATGGATGTTTCCCAGTACTGGGTTGCAGCTTGAAGGGCATCTACCGTGTAAAACATATGCTGGATAATGGTGGATGGTGGTTAATTCCCCTGTGGCGACCCCTGATTAATAAAGGGACTACGTTGAAGGAAAATGAATGAATGAATGAATGAATGAATGAATATTCAAGTTATGTAAAATGGCTGAAGCACACTAAATAAAAATACTGGGTTTCACACAGTTGGTTTGTGTTGGGGCAACATGAAGGAATTAAGTTAACTTATACATTTTTACAAATGTAAGTGGTTTGAACATAAAACAATTAAGTTATCGCAAAAAACAGCTCAAGAATTGTGTTGTTTTAGTTTAAGTAAACTGCAAACAATTTTTGGACTGTATTTGTAGTTTACATTAAAGGCTCGTGCACATCGAGATGAGTTTTGTACGTAATTATCAACAGCATTTTTTTTAGATGTTTTTTCAGCATTCATTCATAAGTCGGGGACTGAATGTTTCTCTGATGTGCTGATAGTTTGTGCAGCGGGTGAGGAAGTGTTCCTCCATCTCCACCTCTGCCTGGGCACAGTGTGGGCAGATGCGGCTCTCTCTGGGTTGCCAGTTCTGTCTGTATCGGCCTGTCTCTACAGTCAGACTGTGAGCCCTCAGCCTGTATTTGGTCATTGTTGTTCTTAATTTACTGTCCTTTACTGCACTCATATATGTTGCTGTGGTATAATCTCTATTTAGGTCTAAATAACATTGAAGTTTACTTTGTTTTCCAGCTGCTTCATTCCAGTAACTCAGATACTCTTCTTTTTGTGCATTAATCATCTGATTGGGCTTAATTCTGTGGATGAGCATGTCCCTGTCCTGATGCTGCCTGCTGTTAGTCATATTTGCTATGTTGGTTTGTGTTTGTAGCTTCAGGACCATCTGAATCAGGGGACTTTTTCAATGTCTATTTCTTGGTTTTCTCTCTCTCTCTCTCTCTCTGACAAAAGAAATCAAAGTGATGCATACGCGAGATAAAAGAAAAGTAAATGGAACTCAATGCAGCCTAATGTAGTCATTTGCAGTCACATATCGACAGCTGTCATTCAGCAATAAGAATCCCCGGTAACCCCGGTAACCCCCCATATATGTTTCTGACATTTATGTTGACATACGTTTCTGACATATATGGTACATATATATGTTTCTGACATATATATGACATATTTGTTTCTGACATTTATGGGACATATATGTTTCTGACATTTATGTTGACATGTAAGTTTCTGACATATATGGTACATATATATGTTTCTGACATATATGTTTCTGACATGTATACACTATGAACAGCAGCTAAGCTAATTATTCTCCTTAGTCTGTATTTCCACCTGGGGGTACTCATCCCGAGGCCCTCAGGCTATGCAGTGCCACTGATGCGATCCAAGACCAGCGACGAGATGATCCCAAGGTTTTCTGGACCAGCCCGTATCCTGAGCAGCTGCTGTGGTGGTCATTGTGGAATGAGAGCATGAGACTGATTCCTGTGATGCTCCAAGGACAGACGATGCGCATCAATGGATTTGCTCTTCAGTGTTTGGACTCTCAGTAGTTATTATTAACCCACACTGACCTGAGCTAAACTAAACTGAACGTAATCTCTGAAACTGAACTGACACTGTTTCAATTCACTATATTCCTCCATGTTAAGCTGCTTTGACACAATCTACATTGTATAAGCGCTATACAAATAAAGATTAATTGAATTGAATTGAATATATGGGACATAGATGTTTCTGACATATATGTTAACATTTATGTTTCTGACATATATGTTGACCTACGTGTTTATGACATATATGTTGACATATGTTTCTGACATATATGTTTCTGATGTATATGTTGACATATATGTTTCTGACATATACAGTATGTTGACATGTTTCTGACATATATGTTGACATATATGTTTCTGACATATGTGGGACATATATGTTTCTCGCATGTATGTTTCTGACAAATATGTTTCTGACATTTTTGGGACATATACAGGGCTTTACATTAACACCCGCCAACACGCCAAATACGGGTAGATTTCAGTGGTGGCGGGTAAGACAGACACTAGCCATTTTGGCTGGTTAAAAATAATTTTCCTGGATAATAATTCATAAAATCATGGTTCGACAAAATGGATGGTCCAATATGCATGCAAAGGCGATCTTAGAATTGAGAAGCAACACGACTGAAAAAAATAAATGCGTTCGCGTGAGCAATAAAAAAAGCAGATGAATACCGAATGAAAGGATGACCACTCGTGCTAACAGCTGAGGTAATGCACGCGACTGTTTAAAACGTGCGTGCTCCCATTTCCTTGCGTGAAGCAACTGTGTCTAGAAACACAGCTGATGTGATCGGTTCTCTTTCCAATAGACTAGACAAAAAGTGATGAACATGCACCCACAGTCTTGCTGCTTTGAAGAGCTCCAGATTTGTATTTTTGTAAGCAGCACCGGTTGCTTTCGCTTTATGGGACATATATGGGACATAAATGTTTCTGACATATATAGGACATCTATGTTTCTGACATATATGGGACATTTATGTTTCTGACATATATGGGACATATATGTTTCTGAAATATATGTTGACATATGTGTTTCTGAAATATATGGGACATATATGTTTCTGACATATATAGGACATCTATGTTTCTGACATATATAGGACATCTATGTTTCTGACATATATGGGACATATATGTCTCTGACAAATATGTGACAAATATGTTTCTGACATATATGTGTCTGACAAATATGTTTCTGACATATATGGGACATATATGTCTCTGACATATATTGGACATATATGTTTATCACATATATGTTGACATATACGTTTCTGACATTTATGTTGATATGAATGTTTCTGACATATATGGGACATTTATGTTTCTGACAAATATGTTTCTGACATATTTGGGACATAAATGTTTCTGACATGTATAGGACAAATATGTTTCTGACATATATGTTGACATATGTTTCTGACATATATGTTGACATATAAGTTTCTTACATATATGTTGACATATATGTTTCTGACATATGTGATGACATATATGTTTCTGACATATATGGGACATATATATATGTTCCCCTTCGGGAGGGAACTTCAATGCTATGTGGAAAAACTTCCACTATGGGGATTTCGTCAGAATCCAATCATCTAAAAGAGTATAAAAACGGGCCAATGAAATGCCAATGAGTTGGCGGCGTCAGCGTGCACAGCTGTCTTCAATGACAATTAGCTTGGCATAAAAGCCCAGCATGTGCTCAGCAACGGCATCCTTTTCACTTTCAGAGCCTTTCACGAGCTTCTGAGAGAGTCTTTGAGGGTATCTCCAACTTGTCTCTACAGAGGGAGATCGAGAAGCAGCTTCTTCCGGTCCAGAGCGCGTATACGCAGTGGCAGACGGTCGAGCTGGGTTGTTCTCCCTTGCCTGGCATCCTTTGGGTCCGGTCCCCCAAGAGCGGTATGTATATAGGAAGCAAGTTTCCTAAAAGAGCAACACGGTTGTGCAGCGCGTATTTTTCAAGACGTCGCTCCGATCGTGCGTTTCTGGTTGCGGTGGTTTCCTGTCCCTGGATGATGGGCACGAGCACTGCGTTTCATGTCTGGGGGTCCAGCATGTTGATGCGGTGCTCGCGGGCAGTGCATTCCGTCATTGTGATGTCATGTCTGCTGCGCAGTTAAGATTGCGGCTCGCTCTTGCAAAAGAGCGACCCACCCCAGTTGTCTCCCGCACTGCGGTTGGCACTCGGGCAGATCTGAGGGTTTCAGTGGGAGTAAATCCGCCGCCCTCGGGCTCGCGGACCTCTCGCTCCTCCACGCGCTACATCCAAGCTTCAGGTGAGAGAAGCGCTCCATCCTCGGGTGGTCGCCCTCTCACTTGATAACACAGAGGATCAGATGTCCATCGCTGGATCGGAGGATGGGCTGTCATTGTCTGATGAGGATGCGAACCCGCTCGCTCGCTCCCTCCGGGGTGGAGAGCACGGCGTTGGCATCTAAAAAGCAGACATGATGGCCGTGCTTTCCCGGGCTGTTTCGGCCGTGGGTCTGGTGATGGTTTATCCCCCAGCCCCGCTGCCGGACCGACTAAGATGGGTGTTATGTGGAGGATATAAGAAGGCAAGACCTTCTAAAGCTTCCATCCCCTTCTTCCCGGAAGTGCACAGTAACCTCACGCAGTCTTGGAGGGCACTTTTTTTCTGCCCGATCTGCGTGCGCTTCCATCCTCACCATCCTAGGGTTGGTTGTCATTGTCTGATGAGGATTCGAACCCGCTCTCTCCCTCCGGGATGATGAGCGCGGCGTCGAATCCAGAAGCAGACTTCGCCTGTGGGTCTGGAGTTGGTTTATCCCCCAGCCCGCGGACGGACCGACTAGAGGGGTGTGATGTGGAGCCTCCACGTCCCCTTCTTCCTGGATGTGCACAGGGAGCCCACGCAGTGCGCTGCGTGCGCCTCCGCCCTCACCATGCATGCTACAGCCACCTACCAGCGCTACCTAGCGCAGGCGGGATGGTCAGGACTGAGCATGGGCTCCGCACCGCAACCGACTGAAGTCGGCTGTGTGTGCCCCTGGGAAGGACGATGGTCACATTAGTGGCCCAGGAACGCCACCTCGGGCTAAACCTGGTTGATGTGCATGATGCTGACAAACTTCGCTTTCTTAGCTCACCCATATCCCAGGCTGGCCTGTTCGGCGACATCGTCAGTGAATTCGCCCAGGAATTCATGCCGGTGAGTGAGCAGTCGGAGGTGATGGGTAATACCATCTCTCGGCGGGATCGTAAAACTGCTCCTTCCCGCCGAGCCATCCACATCCACTGCTTTATGCCTAGGGCGCTCGCCTGCTGCTTTGCTCCATCGCCTCCGCCTGTGCCTCTGGCCAAGCGGCTGCGCCGAGCATCTCGCAGGCAACCAGCGCTCCCCGCCCCAGGGTGCTGCTAAGTTCGGTAAACAAACCATGAAGCGTCCCTGAGACGGGCCATCTGAAGAGGAGAAAATTTGCTCTTTCCCCTGCTGGAGGGCGGGGGTCTTCATCTAACAGCGTTAAAAAATGCCATCAAAACCTCAGAGAAAGAGCATTTTTCTTCTTCCCCGGATGTGACAGCCCGAACACTGCCAGTCTGGGATGCTATGCTTTCCAGCTCGCAGGATCGGTGCACTTCGCCAGTGGCTCGTGGAGCTAATCCACGCGATCAGACTCGGCTACGCGATTCAGTTTGCGAAATGGCCTCCAAAGTTCACGGGTGTGTATTTCACCAGGGTCAGCCCTGCGTCCGCCCCTGTCTTGCGAGAGGAGATTGCTGTCCTTGAAGATTGATACAATCGAGCCGGTCCCTCCAGCCGGGATGGAGAGCGGGTTTTACAGCCCGTACTTCATCGTACCCAAAAAGAGCGGTGGGCTACGGCCAATCCTTGTTCTGTGCGTTTTGAACCACTGGCTTCACAAGCTGCCGTTCAGAATGCTTACGCAGAAGCGCATCCTCCGGTGCGCTTGTCCTCAGGATTGGCCTGCAGCAGTAGACCTGAAGGACGTGTACTTTCATGTCTCCATACTTCCACGCCACCGTCAACTGCGGTTTGCATCTAAAGTCGAGCCTGGCAGTACAAGTCCTCCCCTTTTGGCTCTCTCTGTCTCCGTGGGTTTTCACCAAGCTCGCGGTGGGTGCCCCAGCTTCGGCTTGCGGGCATCCGCATACTCAATTGTCTCAGCGACTGGCTGATTTCAGCGCGCTCGCGGGATTAATTGATTACGCACAGAGACAGGGTGTTTCGGCACTTTGACCAATTGGCGCTTCAGGTCAACCGAGAAAAGAACAGCCTCGCCCCCGTGCAGAGCAGCTCTTTTCTCGGGTTGGAGCGGGACTCGATCACCATGATGGCGCGCCTCCCCCAAGAGCGCGCCGAGCTGGCGCTGGCCTGTCTGAGAGAGTTCGACAGGAAACTGTGGTCCCACTGATATTATTTCAGCGGCTCCTGGAGCATATGGCATCCGCAGCCGCTGTCGCCGCTCGGATGCTCCATATGAGACCACTTCAGTATTGGCTTCACGATCGGGTCCCAAGACGCGCATGGCACGCGAGCACACACCGGGTGTCTGTCACTACGCTGTGTTGCCGCGCCCTCAGCCTCTGGATGGACCCTGTGTTTCTACAGGCCCGTGTGCCTCTAGAACAAGTGTCCAGGCATATCGTCGTTTGACGGATGCTTCCAGTACGTGCTGGGGGGCCGTGTGTTGCGGGCATGCAGCTGTGGTTCCGTGGTAGGAACCTGGTTGCATTGGCATCTTAACTGCCTGGAGCTGTTGGCAGTGTACCTCACGCTGCACCGTTTTTTACCGGTGTTAGAAGGGAAACACGTGCTGGTCAGGACGGACAGCACAGTGGCGATGATGTATATCAACCGCAAGGGGGATATCCGCTGTCGGCGCATGTCTCAGCTCGCTCGCCGTCTGCTCCCCCGGAGTCATACGCGGCGCTATCGCTGCATTCCATTCTTCCCCACCGAGCTCAACCGTGCAGCCGCTGCGCTCTCACGGCAGTTCGCCTGGGAAAATGGAGGCTCCACCCCCGACTGTCCAGCTGTTATGGGTACGTTCTGCGCACTGGCTACACAGCTGGCCCCGGGGCGTGCGTAACACGCATTTCTCCAGTGAGCCTACTCGCACAGAGTCTGTGTAAAGTCAGGGAGGACGAGGAACAGGTCTATGCATTGCGCCTCTCAGGCCCAATCAAACCTGTAATCCAGCTCTCTCCTCGTGATGGCCCCTCCTTGGCATGTCCCCTGGAGGAAACTTCTTCTTTGGGGACAGGCACCGTTTGGCACCCGCGCCCAGATCTATGGAACCTCACGTGTGGCCCATAGATGGAGCGCGGAGGACTTAGGTGACCTACCGTTAGGTGGTTAACACCATCACTCAGGCCTAGAGCACCCTCTATGAGGCATGTCTATGCCCTGATGTGGAGTCTATTCGCTGTGTGGTGTACTTCTCTCCGAGAAGGAAACCCCAAACATGCCAGATCAGTGTGATGCTTTCCTCCTTCAGTTGGCTGGAGCCAAGGCTGTCCCCTCCGCACTGAGGGGTTAGCGTTGCAATCATCCCCGCTCTAAGGACGCGGCGATGGCGGCGCGCTGGGAAAGCATTGGCTCATCATCCAGTCCCCAGAGGCGCGAGACGTGGATATATATCCTGTCCCCTCTCTTACCCATTTTTAAGATCTCTCTTAGGAGAGGTCTGCTCATCACTCGACTCAGTATTTATATGATTTCTGTCCAGGTAGACAGCTCTGTTGGTCGCGTTGGCATCGATCAAATGGAGGCATTTTCGGTCAGCGAAATGTGCCAGCGTTCTGGGCCCGCCCACTCTCACGTTTACCTGAGATCCCGGCCCACCTAGGTGCCCTAGGTTCCTACAGCGCTCGTTTAGACTATGTAGTGAACCTGCAAGCGCTGCCCATGGAGTAGGCAGACCCAGCCCCTTTATTGCTGTGTCCTGTTCGCGCTTGCGTATTATAACAGACCGTACTCAGAGCTTAGATCCTCTGAGCAGCTCTTTATATGTTACGGTGATTGGCAGAAGAGAAGTGCCGTATCTAAACAGAGGTTGGCCCACTGAACAGTGAATGCCATCTCCCTCGCTCATCGAGCTAGGGCGAGCCGTGTCCCCCAGGAGTGAGAGCGCACTCCACTCGGAGCGCGCATCCCTTTGGGCGTTAGCACGCGGCGCCTCTCTAACAGACATTGTAAGAGCTGCGGGCTGGGCGACACCTGAGCATTTGTGAGATTTAATCTTCAAGTGAACTGATTTCCTGACGCTGGTGTATGAGGAAATTCGGTTAGGTGTTGTAAAACGCTTGCTGCGCCTTTCTCTCTAACACAGAGATTCGTGCGCTTTTATCGCTTTGTCAGTTGAGTTCCCTACTCGGCGAACCCTGCAGAGTTCCTCCGAGGCCCCCAGCATCTGACTCAGCGGAGGAGTCAGATGTTGGCCCGTTACGTTGTAGGTATGCCCGCTGGTCATCCCGTGTTTTGGGTATAGGTGCCTGCTATGTGCGATTCCCCGCTGGCGATCCCATATGCTCACTCAGCCACGATGTAGTCCCCCCTCCTAGGCGGGCTCGTGTCTTCCCTCCCTGCTAACCATCTTCTCATATGTGCACTCCCCCTTCTCAGGGCTAGTCCATATGTTCTTTTGTCACCAGGTCTCCCCCTCCGGGCAGCAGGTGGCCTCCGCAGCGTCCTCCCCATCGGGACTGAACGCTTTCCCAACGTACTGTCGTATTTAAAATTCCTAGAAATTAACTAGGTGTATTTTACGACTCCCCGAAAAATATATCTAAACCAGAAAAGGTAAGTAATGTGAGTAAGGGCCAGGGGACACGTTGGAAGACTGTGCCTCCAGTGATGCAGGTGCGCTCGTGCTGCTGTGTGGCGCGCCCCTCACCGGAGACGTGGTAAGGTTCTTTCGTTGTGGCGCTTTCCAAAAATTTCCCCATAGTGAAAGTTTTTCCACATAGCATTGAAGTTCCCTCCCGAAGGGGAACGCTCTGGTTACTAAAGTAACCATCGTTCCCCAAGGGGGGGAACGGAAATGCTATGTTCCTTCGCCACAATGATTGTCCCTTAGCTGTGGAGTGTGAAAGCCTCTTCAGCTAGAAAAGGATGCCGTTGCTGAGCACATGCTGGGCTTTTATGCCAAGCTAATTGTCATTAAAGACAGCTGTGGGGCATTTTATGCATTCCTCATGACTGTCCGGAGGGAAAATTGTTCGTACCTAGATCCGTACGCCCTGCGGTCCTGCGTTGGACTTATTCATCCAAACTCGTTGCCCATCCCGGCATAAAAGGCACTCTCGCCGCCGATTCGCACCGCTTTTGGTGGCCATCCATGGCCCACGACATTCGCCGATTTGTCTTGTCCTGTCAAGTATGCGCTCAAGCTAAATCTAGCAACTCTCCTCCTGCCGGTCTTTTGCGACCTCTTCCCATTTCTTCACGTCCGTGGTCTAATATAGCTTTAGACTTCGTCACGGGGTTACCCCCCTCGGCCGGTAATACAGTCGTTCTCACGGTAGTCGATCGTTTCTCTAAAGCCGCGCACTTCATCCCTCTACCCAAACTCCTGTCGGCGAAAGAGACCGCTCGAATTATATTCGATAATGTATTCAAGATCCACGGCTTACCCTCTGACGTTGTTTCCGATCGCGGACCCCAGTTCGCTTCTCAATTCTGGAAGGAATTATGCCGGCAGATTGGGGCTACGGTTAGTTTATCGTCTGGGTTTCACCCTCAAACTAACGGGCAGGCCGAACGCGTTAACCAGATTCTTGGTCGTCTTCTCTGCACTTTAGTCGCCCACAATCCAGCCTCATGGTGCGAGCAGTTGGGATGGGCTGAATATGCTTATAACTCACTGCCCAGATCATCTACTGGTCTCTCCCCCTTCCACTGTTGCTTGGGTTATCAACCTCCCCTATTCTCATCGCAAGAATCCGAAGCGTCGGTACCCTCGGTACAAGCTTTCATTAGACGCTGCCGATGCACTTGGCAGAGAGCGCGCAAGTCATTACTCAAGTCTCGCGAACGAATACGTCGCAATGCTAATAAGCACCGCGTCAAGGCTCCTCGTTATGTCTGCGGTCAGAAGGTCTGGCTTTCTACTCGTAATCTTCCCTTACAGTCTTCTCGTAAACTCACTCAAAGATTCATAGGTCCCTTTTCCATTTCCAAGATAATTAATCCAGTGGCTGTTTGCCTCCGATTACCCCGCTCTATGCAGCTAGTTCATCCCGTTTTCCACGTCTCATGTATCAAACCCGCTATTCGCGCTCCCTCCAAACCTTCCCCCTCCTCCCATCCCGCTCTTGTCGAAGATGCCCCCATCTTCACTGTCAAGAAAATTCTTGCCGCACGTCCCCGTGGCAGGGGTTTTCAGTATCTGGTCGATTGGGAGGGATACGGTCCGGAGGAGAGGAGCTGGGTGGCGGCCCGGGACATCTTGGACCGCTTGCTGATCGAGGACTTCTCTCGCTCTAGACAGCCTCTCTCTCTGGGAGCGCCAGGGGGCGCTCCTCGGGGGAGGGGTACTGATATGAGTCAGGTTTGATCTAATCATTTATTGTTCTCTTCAACTGTTCCCTCTCACAACTAGCATTGGCGCACATGCATTGCTCACCTGTTTCTATTTTGGATCTGATCCGCCTCTCTACTTATACCTGTCCTGTCGTATCACGCTTTGTCAGATTATTGTGTTCATTAAAGTTACGGACGCTCTCTCATTGCATGAATAACCTCTTCTTTTCCAGTCTAGTTGAGTCCAGTTATTTGTTTTCTCTTATTAATCTTTAATTTTGCTTACCTGTGATCTGCGCAGTCATCTCGCTGTTGAAGACCCCGCTCCTCACCTGCGCTCGCCAGTCCCAGCCCTCGCTCCGCTCCGAGGGGGCCGAGGTGGATTTCCTTACTTCTTTCCCAGCCTGCGATCTCCCACAGGTGGTCAAGTAATGGCAGCTGCCTTTGTTGTCCTTATATCAAATAAACTCTTGATTTAAACTGCAAACCTCTCTGTTTTATGTATGTTTCTGACATATATGTTGACATATATGCTTCTGACATATATGTTTCTGACATATGTTGACATATATGTTTCTGACATAAATGGGACATATATGTTTCTGATATATATGGGACATATTAGTTTCTGATATATATGGGACATATTAGTTTCTGACATATATGTTGACATATATGTTTCTGACATGAATGGGACAAATATGTTTCTGACATATATGTTGACATATATGTTTCTGACAAATATGTTTCTGACATATATGTTTCTGACATATATGTTGACATATGTTTCTGACACATATGGGACATATATGTTTCTGACATATATGGGACATATTTGTCTGACATATATGTTGACATATGTTTCTGAATTATATGGGACATATATGTTTCTGATATATATGTCGACATATGTTTCTGACATATATCGGACATATATGTTTCTGACATATATGGGACATATGTTTCTGACATATATGTTGACATATATGTTTCTGACATGGTTGTGGAAAAAAGATTCTGGTCTGCAAAATATTTTCTAAGTTTCTAAGTCAAAGTCTTCAAAAAATGATAAAGTCTGAGATCTTCAAAGTCTTTAGACAAAGCAGTTTATTGTTACAGCATCAGTAACAACAGAGACAGGTCATTTGAGTGTCTGATGAGTATAGCTAGCACACAGTTTAAATACACTTCTTTGTCTTAACACTCCACCCAAATTTACACATTAGCACACCTCCATTAACTTCTCTACTAGTAGGATCTCAAATCTCTCAGGTGTCCACTACCAATAGAATCTCAGGGTTTTTTTATGGATCCTATTCCACTCAGTCAAAAAACAATGCTCAACAATATATCTTGTTCACTGTCCACTGAGCTGTCAACTGTAAGTTCAGCTGAAGTTCACGGGTACTCATAATTTTTTGGAAGTCATTACAAATGAGTGTGGGCGCACGTGCAGGTGTGCCTTATCATGAGTTACAGAACATAATGCAAGTGCTCTTATGGCCTAGCTTCCATAAATCTACTGTCATTTTGACATTTCATCTTGCTCTCCTAATTTGTCTTCTCATCCCTGACAGCATTTGCACAAGGTGACTTATTATTTCCAGTTATGGGTAATAATACAATAGATAGATAATTACAACAATAATAATAATAATAATAATAATAATAATAATAAGAAGAAGAATAAGAATAATACTGATATCATTCAGATAAGCATATAAATGAGAATAACAAATTCATCAGAAATTCATCAAGACACAATGAATTCCCCATCAAATCCCCCCTTAGAGGGACTATATCAGAAGAAAGTCCCTCTCCTAACCCTCAACTGAAATGCAGCATAAGGTAACAACATATCTGTCTAATCAACCTCACTAATGCAACAAAAAGTTGCCCTTCACAGTCTTTACCAAATGTCAGCATCCTTATGTCGCACTCCAGTAGAGAGGCGGAAACAAACATCTCCCCCTTCATTTGACTACAAGGGAGTAAAAGATGCCCCCCCCTATCTAACAGCCAGTCCGGGGATTACAAACCACATTTAGTACAAACAATACAGACAATACAAATGATATAATAAAGTACGTAAATAATGTTATATACAGTAAAGCATGCGTTTGTTGAGTTCCGCCCTGCAGTAGTAGTAAAGTTTCATACTTGATTAAGTGTAAAAGAAGACATATGCAAAAAATAAGAAAATAAATATAAACCTCTTAAGATAAAAGAACATTCACAGTATCTCCTAAAAAGAACATAAGTTTAAAGTAATTGGTCCCACGTTGCCAGAGGTACTGTCTGGTGTTGGAGCAAGCAGCAGGCTTTTAAGCCACCAGTAGAGCCTACTCTTACAGCATCTGCCAGCTTTAAGATGATCATTGGTTCCTTTAAGCACTCAGTTCCTTTTTCCCCATGGGCAATAGGTTATATGTGATCTTGGCAGCTTCGATTAATGTCCATTTTATACCCAGAAATATTATATATCATATTCATCAAATGGTAATATTGCAGATTATATGGTAGATATCCTTAATTTCAGGTCCTTCTGTTTGCATTATCTCGTAGCATGGATAATGACATGCTTGAAACCCTCTTTTCATTCGTGTCATTCTGATAAAAAAAGAACAAGAGAAAAAAAAAATAGAAAACAAAGTAGGATTATTTACATTGTTTAAAAAATAATTTTTGGCATATTTATCAAAAAGAGAGTCTACGTGCCAAAATAAAAAAAACAAAACATCCTCTAACTACCTTCCTCACTATTCATTATACTATTAGTCTGTCTACACTTGAAAAGCAAAAAAAAAAATAAAATACATGTTATACACTATCTCCCTTACTTTTCCACAAAACATGACTAACAAGAAAACAAAAATATGGCACACTCTCAAAAGAAAAAATGTTTGATACTCATCCAACCAAGTTTGGGCTCATGTTTTCATATTCTGACTGTAGCGTTAGTCACCAATTAACTACGCAAGTCGTTATATTCTGGTTTAACAGCGCACAGCTCTTTTATTGAACACGAGCACAAACACACTAGCCGATAGCTTCTTGTTTCACAGCAATTCCCAAAACTCCCCTCGTCTGCGCACATGCGCAGTAAACAGCAAACACGTCTTAGACATTACACATGACATCTCCCCCCCCTATTGAGTAAGCAAACATAATTACTTTAACCGCCTTAGTGTTACTCACCATTTATTATTGTTATGCAAACAAACAATTTTTTTTACTTTTTTTTTTTCATAAAAAAACAAACTAACTGAGGGTGTGGGTAGACTACCACAATCCCTTGAGATGAGACAGGGATTATTCTGCCCTTCATGTCCAACATCTCAGCTAACTAGCATACTTGGGGTTTGGCTTTACAGTTCTTCCAAACCTGGTGATGACTTGACCCAAAGGTTTAGGTGAACAGGGTGGCTCAAAAGAAACTTCACTTTTGCTCAGTGCTAAGTCTTGTTCTGATAGTCCGCACTGTCCCTGTTGGTCCTTTGGTTGGGAAGGGTCTATTTTTGAAGGTGAGGAATGTAGTTCACCAGTTGGATATGACGTCGGTTTCTCCTGAGTGTATCGCCTCGATCCGTCTCCAGTGTAAAGGAACGCGGCATTTCTTCCTGCTGCTGCACCGTTGCAGTGGTTGTCCACGTCTTTTCACCATCAATCTTCATCCGTACTCTGTCACCAATATGAAGTGGTGGGAGAGGTTTAGTTGAATATCTACGGTTATAGTACTTTTCATAGCAATGCTTTGCTTTAGCATCATTTGTTCTGATGTTTTTCAGGTTTGGCCACATTGGCTGAAGATTCTCCTTTAAGATTGGGAGTGTTGTGCGTATCTCCCGACCCATCAGTAGTCGAGCTGGACTTTCCTTTGTTGGTTCGGTAGGGGTTGACCGGTAACTCAACAACGCCTGGTGGGGGTCATCCTGTTTTAAAATCCATTTTGCAGTCCTTACAGCTCGTTCAGCCATGCCGTTGGACTGTGGGAAATGGGGACTTGAGGTGACATGATGAAAATCATACTCCTCTGCAAAATGTCTAAACTGCTCAGCTGAGAACTGAGGTCCATTATCAGTCATTAACTGTTCAGGTATTCCAAAGCGTGTGAAGATACCTTTCAGCTTTTGTATGACAGTATCCGAGTTTGTTTTGGCAGTTCCAAAATTTCAAGCCATCTTGAAAAGTAGTCAATCACAATCAAATAATGACGACTTTTAAGCTCGCACAGGTCAGCAGCAAGCTTCTGCCACGGCAGCTCAGGTAAAGGTGTAGAGATCAGTGGTTCTTTGTTTTGGCTTGGCTTGTGAATATTACAGTGATTACATGATGACACCAGCCTTTTCACATCACTTGCAATGCCAGGCCACCACACAGCACCTCTATAGCGCTCTCTACACTTAGTAAGGCCTTGGTGACCCTGATGAATCTTTTTGAGGCATATCTCCTCTCATGCTATCAGGGATGACGATCTGTCTGCCTTTTAAGATCAGTCCATTTGTTTCACTGAGCAAACCACGCTCTTTGAAGTAAGCACTCACAATTGTTGGGACGCTTTTCAAATATTCTGGCCAACCATTTCGGATGTATCTGAGGATCCTCTGCAATTCAGCATCCATTCCAGTCTTGTCTCTAATCTGCTCAATAACTGGTTTTCTCACCCTCAGGTCTTCCTCCACTGAATCCACGTATGCTTTAACCTCAGCTTCGAGGTCACATGATGGAATGTCAGCCATGGGGTGTCTAGATAGCGCATCTGCGACTACTAGATGTTTCCCTGGAACATATTCAGCGTTTGGGTTAAATTTCATTAGCCTGATCAGCAAACGCTGACAACGTATGGGTGTGGTGTCAAGGTCTTTGGCATTGATGAGAGTTACCAACGGCTTGTGGTCTGTTAGCAACTTATATTTCTCCAGGCCGCACAGATACTGGTAGAAGCGCTCAGAGGCCCACACCCCTGCGAAGCACTCTTTCTCTATCTGTGCGTACCTCTTCTCTGTGTCTGTCAGTGTACGCGAACAGAATGCCACAGGCTTCAACTGTCCATTATGGTTCTGCATAAGCACTCCTCCGAGTCCATGACTGCTGGCATCTGCACTTACAACTGTTGGCTTTGCAGGATCGAAAAACTCCAATACAGGAGCTGACGAGATTAACTGTTTCACTACGGTGAATGCCTGCATCTGCGATGGTCCCCAACACCAGTCACTTTTGGATTTAAGCAGTTCGTTGAGGGGCTGTAACACTGTGGAGAGGTTCGGCAGGTACCGTCCGATGTAATTTATCATCCCTAGCAGCCGCCTCAACTCACTGATGTTTTGGGGTGGATCCATAGCTGTGATTGCCTTGACTCTCTCTGGGCTTGGAGAGATGCCCTGCCTGGACACTACCTGACCTAGAAAGTTCATTTCCGGCTGGCTGAACCGACATTTTTCCTTATTTAGTCTCAGTCCAGAGGCTTTTATGGTCTCCATGACCCTCTTGAGATTCTGATCATGATTTTCCTGAGTTTCTCTGAAAACTAAGATATCATCCATATATACTACTGTCCCGTCATGTCCATGCAGCAGCTCTGACATTTTCCTTTGGAAGATTTCAGGTGCTGATGTGATGCCGAAGGGAAGTCGCTTAAAACAATATCTTCCCAGTGGCGTGATAAAAGTAGTCAGGCGTGCGCTACTTTTCTCCAAGGGTATTTGCCAAAACCCGCTCTCTGCATCTAAACTAGAGAATACAGTGCTCTTGGCTAGCTTAGCAGTATATCATCCAATGTGGGTAAAATGAACTTCTCGCGTCTCACATTTTCATTAAGACGTTTTAAGTCCACACAAATTCTTATATTTCCATTTTTTTTTATGCGCGCACCATTCGGTTGGGTCTGTTACTTTTTCTATTATGCCCATCGACTCCATTCTTTTTAGCTCCTCTTCTACTTTAGGAAGCAAAGGAATAGGCACCCTTCTTGGAGTTGTCACACTGTACGGTTGTGCACCATCCTTCAAGATGATTTTCACTGGTTTCCCTTTTAATGTGCCCACTCCACTTAATTTACTGACTTCGTCAATGCGCTTAATTAGGCCTAGTTTGGTTGCCACTGTTCGGCTTAGAAGGTTTTCCCCACTAGTTTTAACCACAACTACCCTAAAGCAGCAATTTCTTAGTTGGCCATTAACATGGGCTTTGATTTTTGCCAAAAACTGCCCCCTTGTGGTCACTACGCCGCCTGGACTCTGTAGAGTATTTTTCACTGCAGTAAGTTTAGGCTTATTCTGCAGTGTTTCATAGGTAGCCTCACACATCACAGAAGTGTCAGAATCAATTTTGAACGAAACTGGCGTATGTGCCACAGTGAGAATGGTGCGCCATGGTGGCTCATCCTCTGCTAACAATGCACTCCTTTTCTTTTCCTGCTCCACAGATCCAAGAAACAAACATTCATCCTCATCAGCTTCAGTTATCTCCTGTACTGCTGCTCTTGAGTGACAAACAGCTGCAAAGTGTCCCACTTATTGCATTTCATGCATTTTTTTTTTTTTTCCTTTTGCCGGACATCGATCACTGTCGTCATGGTTACGCCCACATCTTGTACATGTTCCTTTTCTCTTTCTTATACATTTTGCTGGGTTGCCAGTTCTCTTATATTCTTCTTTTTAACTGATTTCACATCATCCACGTGTTTCTGTGCTTTTTACTCCCTCTGTGTTCTGAAAACTTTATTAATTCACAGTGTCTGGCCATTTCAATAGCAGTACACAATGTTAAATCACTTTTCATCTGCAGTTTTTGTGACACCTGCTTATCTCTGATTCCAATTACTAAGCGATCACGCATCTGCTCTTCTTTTGTGCACCAAAATCACAGTTTTCAGCTAGCCTCGTAAAGCTGCCTGACAATGCTTCCACGCGTTCACCGGGAGAGTTGTACTCTTGAGTGAAACTGGCACGCTCATAAATGACGTTGCGTTTCGGAATGACATGTTCGTCAAATTTGGCCATCACCACTGAATATCTGTCGTTGTCTCCATCATTTGCGAATGTAAACGATCTGTAAATATGCTCAGCCTCCACTCCCATTGAATAAATCAGGGCGTTTACCTGCACATCTTCCTCCTTTTCTGTAAGCAGTGAAGCGACTCGATAATCTGGCAAACCTCTGTTTCCAGTCCGGCCACGCTTCTGGCTTGGAAAGTCAAACTGCTCCGGCGGAGTGAACATTGCCATGGCGACGCACACTTCAGATCTCGCAACAACTTTATGAGTTCGTCTTCTACTCCGTTGGAGTCTCTGCTTCTGACACCATGTAGCGTTAGTCACCGATTAACTACGCAAGTCGTTATATTCTGGTTTAACAGCGCACAGCTCTTTTATTGAACACGAGCACAAACACACTAGCCGATAGCTTCTTGTTCACAGCAATTCCAGAACTCCCTCGTCTGCGCACATGCGCAGTAAACAGCAAACACGTCTTAGACATTACACATGACACTGACCACTGTGGGCAATCGTTCTCATAATGTGGATCCTCATCCGAGGATTTTGGAAGCATATTTTCATAGCCATAGTCACTGTTGAGGTGGCTTTGCACAGTTTCTTGTACTTGCAAAGTAAACATCTGTCTGGCAGCAGCACTGGCTACCATCGATCTGATGAATGACACAACTAAGCAAAAAAGTAAAGCAAAAACAAGTATGACAACATCCAAATATGTCAATCTTTTCTCAACCAATGTCCCCAAGATCCAAATATGGAGGCAAACCAAACACTCAAGTTTTTGTCTCGTCCAGCATTTTCCTTTACTACGATCCACCTGTGGCTGTTATTTGGAATATAGATGCAGCAGTAGTCTCCTTCAGCTTATCGAGGAGCTTTTCCAATTCCAGTAAGGCTGAGAAGTCGATTGTTGATAGGTCTCATTCAATTCCATATTCCGGTTGTCCTTCACCTGGGAAAAGATTATCTCTTGACTCATGTTCACATGTGCATTCTGTATTATCATTGACAGTAGCATGATTTCCCTTCCAAAGTAATGTCCTCCTGTTGTTCCCCAGAGGCCGGCAGCACCACTGGCAGGACTGCTGTTTCTCCTCCAACCAGTTCATGTTGTCCCTGATTAAGTTCATCAGAGTCATTATTCGTTGTTTCATGCTGCTCTTGTACTCCCTGTGCTAGATTGGCCACAATTTTGTTGACTGTTTCTTAGCTTGGGAACTTTGATGCAGTTGATCATATGGTACTAAGTGTTGCTGTTGTACTTGTAATGCAGTTGGTGTTGCTCTCACTGATGTATAGGCACTGTAAGGATCTGTAAGATGGCTTTTAACCTCTTCACTATGGCAGATCCTGAGAGCTGATATGGAATTTCATGAGATGCAATAAAAACAATCTCTCGGGTCTAAGAAGATAAGGATTACAGATTTCCCACTGTTCTATTTTAATTACTATTGACCATCCAAACATTTCCAGGGGGTAATGCGAGAAAGACCCCCTCTCATTTCACCTCAAGGTCTCATTTCACCTCAAGCCCCCCTTCTTGACCTGTAAGCTACCTTTCTCCATAATTCACAGTCCACATAAAATGCTCAAGGTTTTTAATATGATGTATGTTATAGCACTGTATTCATGTTGGTATCATTTTAAATGTCTCTGTGTGATTGGTAAGTGGTCTTAATTTCACGATGATATTTCATTTTATATGTTGATTTGGGTAGTGCTGTTGCCTCACAGCAAGAACGTCGCTGGGGTCGCAGGTTCGAACCTCGGCTGGGCTGGGTCAGTTGGCGTTTCTGTGTGGAGTTTGCATGTTCTCCCTGGGTTCGCGTGGGTTTCCTCCGGGTGTTCCGGTTTCCCCCACAGTCCAAAGACATGCAGTACAGGTGAATTGGGTAAAGCTAAATTGTCCATAGTGTATGAGTGTGAATGTGTGTGTGGAAGTTCCCAGAGATGGGTTGCGGCTGGAAGGGCATCCGCTGCGTAAAATCGTGCTGGATAAGTTGGCGGTTCATTCCGCTGTGGCGACCCCGCAAGGGACAAAGCCGACAAGAAAATGAATGAATGAATGAATGTTGATTTGGTTTTTGACTTTGATATAATCTTTGCCAGATGTTTCCCCCCCTCTCTAGAGATGATTAACATCTCAAAGTAACCAGGCAAGAGTCTCTGTGACGCTTCTATTGTCTTGAATTTATGACTGTTTGTTCTGAGTGAGTATAAGAGGATGAGGTGTGAAACTGCTCGGGGGAACTCTTGCAGTCAAGACCCCCATTGCAGGCACGCATTTGTGTTGCAATGTATTTCTCTGTTCAGGTATGCATTCTTAATTCTGTAATCTATATTTGAGTTAATGGATGTTATATTGTTACAGATATCATCTCTGAATTGGCTTGATGATTGTTTGATTATATAATTGGCATTATACAATTTTACCTGACGAATAAAATGTTAAGTTTTGACTCATTCTGAATTCTCCTGAAATCTTTTATATCCAGTAGATTATGTGAAGTCATTTTCGCTACCTTTATGATCGGCATAATTTTGGAAGTTATTAGACCTATACACGCAGTATGGCACGCGGTATTATAGAGATCTTTTAATTCCTTAACCACTGGAACTAGCAAGTGCGGATCTTGAATTAAGTGAGATGTTTCTTTGGCATGTGTTAGTATTGTACAACCAGCCTAATTAAATATTAATTCATCCCGTATCCTCTGACTAATTTCAGAGTGCCGGCATTCTGATCGTGAGCTCTGATGCAAAACCCGGGGCATGAAACTCTGTGCGGCGATTGGCCACTAATGAACGTATAAATTGAAGAGTATGGGAACAGATAGATCAAAACTCTAAATTAAGTCATAAATGATTATTGTGATCCGTTCCTATAATTAGAAATACAGTCTAAATATTACGATCACTTAAAAATGGAGTCAGATAAAGTTCGGAGCTAGAAAATGAGTATAAATAAACTCTAATAAATAACAGAATTCTTTTCAGAAGCGCTGGAAAAGGCTTACATGCATTTAACCTTCGACCATGCTGTTAGTTTCGTCATTGGGCTAATAGATGGACTTTTACAGTTGGTGACCGTCCCTCCGTGATCTCCCAGAAAGATAAGGCGAGTGATGTCTTTTCAGTGCGATATGCGAAAGAAATGCTCCGAAAAGAGGTTTGAGTTTCTCTTCTTCCTACTGCTGGGGTAAGTCAATTCGTATTTGCCTTTTAGAAGTGTTGAGGGAAAGATTAATGCATCCCATATAGACACATTTGTAGAATGAGTCGGAAATGCTCAATATTAGACCGGAGTCCGTAACTCCGCGGGGCTGAGAATTAGACAAAACCACATTCCTTTTCAGGGATATAATAGCCGCAGAGTAGCAGAAGAAGTACTAAAAACTCCAAATCTAAGATCTCTTTAAGAGATTACATTTTAAAATGGAATAACATCATCCGATTTTATTCTGATACTCAACAGAGAGCTGCAAATTATCACCTGAATTCTAAATATAATAATTTCCACTCAGGATTATTTCTTGAATAGTTGCAATAACTTTGCAATATTGAAAACAAGCAATAAGTTATATTTTAAGAATTTCGGGAAAGTTGTAATCAGATGAACTGAAAATTCTTGCGAGAATCTTTTGTATGTGAATGTAAAGAGGGCATATACAGCGCAATTAAATTTATAAATAGGAATTTTTCAAAAGAAAAACTTTCTCTCCAACAGAGACATTAGACCTGATATGTTCTCTAAAGAAATTTAAAGCATTCGCTAAAAGAGTGTAGAAAAAGCATGTTCTTTTGTTTTAACTGTTTGGAGAAATTGTTAAAATAACATTTATATTGGGAAATACGGCTCACATGCAGTATAGTTCAGAAAAACTGACCCAGTAATAGTTACATTCAAAACGAAATCAAATATGATTATAATGCCACAGAAACTTATAACAAAGCCTGTAAATTATTTTCGATAAAGATTAATCTTTAATATTCCTAATTTTATAAATTAAATGTAATGAAACTCTTTCAAGAAGTGTATAAAAACACTTAAAATAGTTTTTAAAATGCTGTTTAAGACTCAGTCTAAATCGTTACATTATTACACCCTTATGAGTTTCAAAGCTGTAAGGCAGATAAGGACAGGATCAGTGTTGGAGAGTTACTTTAAAGACAAAAAAGAACAAAAGGAAAAATTATTAATTACATCACTACAGTTGTAGTTAATTTAGGTTTCTAATGGCTTTGCCTGAAAAGTAACTCAGTTACTCAATAAGTAATTTAATTGCTTGACTAAAGACTAAAATTCCACATGAATAAATTGCATGGGAAATAGAAATAAAATAAACAGGAAGGTTTAGTGTTGTTTTAATAGAAAACACAAGATTTCAAATAAATGACACTATATTTTCATAAACTTACATTATTTGAGATAGGTAAAATAGGGATCACCCTATTTCTCTAATTTGATTTAAATAAAATGATTAAATTATATATAGCATTTAGGCAATTAAATTACCTAAGAATGAGAAATAATTCCTTATTTTGCCCCTGGCAAAAAGTAATCTTGGATTACAGCGACTATTTACTTTGTGATTAATTACACACCCAACCCTAGACAGATAAGATCATACATCTAGAAGATGTGTATTGTGCATTTGCCCTGAGATACCCTTTCACACACATTCACATATCAAGAAAGATCTGCTGAAGAATGTTCCTCTGCTAACCTAGCTCAAATTAAGTAAAGTGTGTCTAACTCAAAAAACCTTTAAACCAAGCAATGATTGACTTGTGCTTTCAAGCAGTATGTACTTGCGTTTCACTAAATGCCCAGGCAAACAAAGGTTATGACTGGTTTCCAGTTTAACTTAATCTTGTGCACACAGAGAATATGTAAAAACAACTGCAGCACATGACCAAATCAAAAGCGAGATTTCTAAAAGACCAGTAAGTTGAGATTCAGTCATTCTGATTTGCTAACTCGGCAGACTCTACAGAGTACAGTAATAAATATATTTTAAATTCATTCCATTTTAAGGTAATATAACTTATATCATAACAACACCATGATATATTATATTATCACAAGCCAATAACGGCATTTAAATCTCATAATGATTCAGCATGATTTAGAAAGAGAAAAGAAAATTGAATGGATGAAAAATGGACAAAGCAAGTTTGAAAAGGAGAGTAAGTGCATGTAGCAGGAAAATGAGGGTCTTTATTAATGCTAAAACATTAAAAAGAAGTCAGCAGATGGAAAAGAAGTTAAAGATGGAAAACAGTAAGTAGGGAAGAGAGAAAACGGAAAGAGAAAATAATCAAATTACCAAGAAAGAATTTCTTTACCTTCTAATTATGCAAGAATCTTTAATGAGACCAATCGACAAGCCCAAAATTTGTCAACTAAACTGATCGGCCTGGTTTATTAAAAATACTCTCGGTAAACGTCAACCCAATAGTAATGGCTTTATAGTTAATAGGCAAGGTTATAGACTGATTGCGTTTTTATATTTGTAATTGTGTTAGACACTTTTTCATTTCCATAAAAACCTATAATAGCTGCTTGTGTGACTAAAAATTACACCTAGGCTAATTTAGTTCCCCCTTAAAGCACATGATTGTCTTATAAAGTGAGAAACACTTAGGTTGTGGCTGTAGATGCTCTATGCATTCTGGGCCTAATATCGTGTGAGGAATGGAATTAACTGTATGCTAAAATTAATTAATTAATTTAAGGGTACGTGTTTTTATGGTAAATGAGTTTGTCTCCTAAAAGTGGAAAACTGTGCTATTCTCAATATAGCTGAAGTTTAAACCACTATCAGGAGTACAGTAATTAGCCATGAGGCTAGAGTTTCTTTCATAATTGCATTAACAAAGAAAATGTCTTCTTTAAAGGAGTCTATTGGTCTAAACTTTGCAGAATTTACTTAAAGCTGTGACTGAGTAACAAGGGGAGGTACATATCTGTACCTTTCCTTGGAACTCTGTGGTAAAATTATTTTAAACTAAAATATCCCTCTCTGGGAAAGCATACCTAGCATTAAATTTAATCAGGAGATTCATTTAATTGGGCACATAATCAAAGTTGTGTGCAATACAATCTTGGCAGAAAATTCATATATAAAATACAGAGATGTATATGATGAGGAATTTGATCAGCATTCCTAAATTTTCATTGCTACTGAAAAGCACAGCATCCAAATTGATGAACTGATGCTTCAAACACAGATCTGACCAGAGTGAATAAAACAAATCTCAGTAAATCTAAGTTCATAAAACATTGTGGCGGACTGAAAGTTCAAATGCAAAAGAAGTTTAAAAGGACATGTTCAAATTTGACCATCGATGCTCAGTTTATCTCACCCTTTGCTCTGGAAAAAAAAAAAAAAAAAAAAAAAGACATGATCAAGAGAATGAGATGTCTTTGTAAACCACCACAAATTCTAATGACATTTAATTTGATGCCAATTGTAAAACCTGTTTGGCTAAGACCATACATGGAGAATTAAAATAGTACCAGCTATTTAATGTAATTTGTGTAAAGGCTCAGATAAAACTGTTTTACCTCTCTGCATTTATTTTACCATTCAGGTTGACGACTGCCTAAACCTGCCTGTATCCAGACAGGACACACAGCTTTGCATGAGATGGGTGACAAAGGTATTTAAGGAGGCCAATCACACCCCATAAATACACTAACACATGTTTATCTACATGGCCTCCCAGTGTAGCGCTGGATCAAAATTTTGCAACACAAATTATATTAAACCTCACCCATCTCATACACACAAACACACACTACACACACTCATTACTGCAACCTCACAGTATTTTTAACTGGTATATGTCGACTATCCAGATTAAAAAATGATTTACCCTCATTCATATCTATCATACATTATTCAGCTCATACATATAGGACAATGTGGAGACATTATTTAAATATCAATTGTGGTAAACAATTTTGCAACTTTATGGTTTTTCAAATTGCTGTGTATTGATGTAGTAATGTGCAGAAGTCTCGTGCATGGATACAGTCACATATCAAATTATTTCAACTTGTGAATTAGCAAAATCTAAACGAGGCTACTAGTCTCTTTAGATGTTTAATCCATTCATGTTCATTCATTAGCCCTGTTGCAAAATAGTAGGGCCCACTATTTTCCAACAATGACTTTTGAAAACTCAAAATTGATAAAAACAACTAAAACTAAAAATGCAGGCTCTAATAATTCAAACCAAATTCTAAATTATACCTGCATCATTGAATGTGATTTTAGCCTGTACATCAGTTACATAAAGAATGAGAAAGGAAAATCCTGAAGGTTTTAAATCTTGTTTGAATTGTCATTCTCTTGTTGATTTAGTTAAACCTTAAATTTGCATTTATGTTATTTCAATTGAACCATTTATATTGGCAATTTTATGATTATAATTGTGAAATTGTGTATTTTTCTTATTGATGTTATATATATTTATGATGCATACCACTGGTAATATACTGGTTATATAGGCCTGTACCCCTTTTCTTCAAATTACTCATATCAAGTGTTCCATCATATGGGAGTGAAGCATCTGGGAATTTACTACCACTAAATTTAGGACTTATTAAGATCTTATTTACCTCTCACACTTTGAACATGGTCATTATCTTTTTGTTTACCCATTCTACAGTGATGAAAAGCTCATTTTATTCCATTATCGCATGGTCATTCAAATATTTTTCAAGTGTCTTGCATACAGTGGAGCATCATCATGACATTATTCCCTAAGCGGTGAACATATATTATCTGCCTTGTGAACTTCACCCTATGTCTGAAACTGACAGAGGTCTTTTCCGTGGAGCAGATAAAATCTAATGCACATGATGTGTCCCTAAGTACAACGAGAGTTGCAACCGTTTGATCAATGCACTGGACTTTGTCATCTTATGGACTGAATGTCACCACAGATGGACACAAATCCAACAAAGCTGATGGCAGAAACGCCTGAGCAGCAACTTGAGCATAAGCTCAACTCCATATGCATAACATTTTGGTTTCAGGTGACAACATTGTTATCTCCAGGTCGACATCATCACTCGCAAAAGCCATCCAAATTATCTTGTGTTCCCTTAGAGACTCTTCAGGATTGCTCCAAGGGACCAGGGGCGGTCTGTAAGGATCTGTAAGATGGCTTTTAACCTCTTCACTATGGGCAGATCCTGAGAGCTGATATGGAATTTCATGAGATGCAATAAAAACAATCTCTCGGGTCTAAGAAGATAAGGATTACAGATTTCCCACTGTTCTATTTTAATTACTATTGACCATCCAAACATTTCCAGGGGGTAATGCGAGAAAGACCCCCCCCTCTCATTTCACCTCAAGGTCTCATTTCACACCTCAAGCCCCCCTTCTTGACCTGTAAGCTACCTTTCTCCATAATTCACAGTCCACATAAAATGCTCAAGGTTTTAATATGATGTATGTTATAGCACTGTATTCATGTTTGGTATCATTTTAAATGTCTCTGTGTGATTGGTAAAGTGGTCTTAATTTCACGATGATATTTCATTTTTATATGTTGATTTGGTTTTTGACTTTGATATAATCTTTGCCAGATGTTTCCCCCCTCTCTAGAGATGATTAACATCTCAAAGTAACCAGGCAAGAGTCTCTGTGACGCTTCTATTGTCTTGAATTTATGACTGTTTGTTCTGAGTGAGTATAAGAGGATGAGGTGTGAAACTGCTCGGGGGAACTCTTGCAGTCAAGACCCCCATTGCAGGCACGCATTTGTGTTGCAATGTATTTCTCTGTTCAGGTATGCATTCTTTAATTCTGTAATCTATATTTGAGTTAATGGATGTTATATTGTTACAGATATCATCTCTGAATTGGCTTGATGATTGTTTGATTATATAATTGGCATTATACAATTTTACCTGACGAATAAAATGTTAAGTTTTGACTCATTCTGAATTCTCCTGAAAATCTTTTATATCCAGTAGATTATGTGAAGTCATTTTCGCTACCTTTATGATCGGCATAATTTTGGAAGTTATTAGACCTATACACGCAGTATGGCACGCGGTATTATAGAGATCTTTTAATTCCTTAACCACTGGAACTAGCAAGTGCGGATCTTGAATTAAGTGAGATGTTTCTTTTGGCATGTGTTAGTATTGTACAACCAGCCTAATTAAATATTAATTCATCCCGTATCCTCTGACTAATTTCAGAGTGCCGGCATTCTGATCGTGAGCTCTGATGCAAAACCCGGGGCATGAAACTCTGTGCGGCGATTGGCCACTAATGAACGTATAAATTGAAGAGTATGGGAACAGATAGATCAAAACTCTAAATTAAGTCATAAATGATTATTGTGATCCGTTCCTATAATTAGAAATACAGTCTAAATATTACGATCACTTAAAAATGGAGTCAGATAAAGTTCGGAGCTAGAAAATGAGTATAATAACTCTAATAAATAACAGAATTCTTTCAGAAGCGCTGGAAAAGGCTTACATGCATTTAACCTTCGACCATGCTGTTAGTTCGTCATTGGGCTAATAGATGGACTTTTACAGCACCTTCTCGTCTTGGTTCATTCCATGTTCTTTAAAACACTCTTAGGTACACCTGGTCTCCAGGTTGGATGACACAGCAAAGCATTCACCCTATTTATTTAGTGTCACACAAATTGTATTCAGTATTCAGTTTTCAGTTTTGCCTTCAAAGTTCCATTAACCCATCTATTATTCCTTGGGAATCGGGGTGGTAGCACATCTTAAACCCTTTTTTATCTGCAATTGTTGGATTACTGTTTTAACTGTTTGTTTAATATATGCTGATCCATGATCTACACTTATCTCAGAGGGGATTTTAAATTTAGGAATAACTTCTCTTGCTAGGAATTTTAATCACAGTCTTGGCCATCTGCGCTGCTAAATGTACAGCCTCTACCCATCTACTAAATCAGTCTATGATCATAACTGTCACGATCACCAGCGATCTTCTTCTCCCTTAGATCGCTGATTTACATGCACAAACTCTATGGACTACAAATCCACCATATAATGGACTACATCTCCACACATGCACTCCACTCTCACACACATGTTACTCATCTCCACTGATTGCACACACACACCACCGGAGGCTTGTCAAGACTGATTGCACACAGTACATAAGCAGCACACACACTCATTCCATTGCCGATTCTTGTTATCAGTTCACAGTTCCAATTCTAAGCGTTTCCTTGTTTTGTTCCTGCCGTGTGTTGACCCTAGCCTTGTTTAGTTGTTTCTCCATGTCTGCTGCCATCCTTGTGACCATCTCCCTACTACATTGGACTTCGATTCTGGATTCCCCTCACAACTCTGTTTGCTCCTGTTTGGATCTTTGCTTGCCTGACCATCCCTTTAAATAAACCTGCATGTGGATCCGCATCCTGTTGTCAGCGTCCTATCCCTGGTTACAATAACATGTAACTTTTGCTTCTTACTGATTTAATCATGTCAACAAAGTCCAATACTAAATGCTTAAATGGTCCTTTTCACACGAGTATGTGTCCTAATGGAGTTGCTGTAACCTTTTTTGACATTGTTCTGTGCACAAATTTCACATTCTGTTAGATAATTATCAATTGAAGCTTGCAGATAAGGTGACTAAAAACACTTTTGTTTTATCTTTTTAAGGACCTCATTCTTCCACAATGATCAAAAACCATGTGCATCTGATGTTAAAATAGTCAAAAGGGGAGTAGGTGTATCATTAAACCTTCATGCGATCTCCATATTCTATTTGCATCTTTAACAGCACCTCTATGTTGCCATGTTGTTAATTCATAAGGCAAAACCTGTTCTTGCATTCTTACTACATCTTCAATTTGTGGCTTAGGTTGGATCAGGACTGTTGGGGCCATTATAGCTACTTTGCATCCAGATGCTTGCTTGGCATATAAACCTACAGAGTTATTCCCTCTTACAATATAAGCACTTCCTTTTTTGTGCATCTGACATTTGATGATTGCTAACTGTGTTGGGTGCATCATGGCTAAAATTAAATAATTGATCTGGTCAGAATGTTGGATTGGAGTGTGATCTGTTTTTTTAAATTCTCTCTGTTTCCAGATTGCACCAAAAAGGTAACAGAAACCATGTGCATATGCTGAATCAGTATAGATGTTTACAATTTTCCTTTGCGTAAAAGGTAGGCTTTAGTTATTGCTTTAAATTAGCCAATTGTGCAGAGCATGGCTGTTCACAATGCTGTACCACAATTGAATTGAATACTTTACCTTCTTTGTGAACTACAGCATAACTCACATGATTTCTTAAATCATCTCTGAAGCAATAACAGTATTTGGTGCTTTCTTTATAAATGCTCAAATGGGAGCAGTTTTTATACATAGTCTTTTGCTTAATGACTGGACCAAGTCCAGTCTGCACTTAATCCAGTCATTCATGTAAACTGCCTTCACATGTGTCCAGGATGATGGCATCTCCAACAAATCAGGAGGGCCTCATTTGTCTAAATATTTCTGGAGGCATTTTCCATTACCTGTTTTATTTGTTCTTAAATCATGCACCAATTGTGCTTTAGATTTATTTATCTTTTTTACTCGATGTTTTGATGTATTATAATAACTTAATGTTTCTACTAATGCTCAAAATGTAATTTGCTGTTTGATCAATTTACTCATTCAAATTGAGCTGAAACAATACAATTCTTGAGTTACTTGAGCTTATTTGTTTTGTGATCAATCCAACTAAATTTGTAAAACCAATAAGCTAAGTTAATTCCCCATTTAGTCCCAACACTAATCAGCCGTGTGGAACCCAGCATTTTTCAAAGTAAAGTCAATCCTTTAATAGCTTTAGTTTTGAGCTTCTTGTTTTAGGTGGTATTATTATCCTTCTTGACATTTTTGCTTCTAATAAAAATAAAAATACTATTCTTATCTTAGTTTAACTGATTTCTACTAGACCTACATCTGAGTTAGGTTTTTAGACCAGGGGTGCCCAAACCTTTTCATATAAAGGGCCAAAAAAAACAAATATTATTATGAGCCCGTGGGCTAAAGGTAAATACTGTATGTATAAACTATATTACATTAAAGTTGCCATGGGTAATTTCTTAATTTAATTCACAATATTCAATAATAAATCAAAAACATTACTTTAAATTGTACTACCTAATGCAGTATAATATTTTAAACGATAACTTCCAATAAAATTCCAATTAATTCCAATAAAAGCACAACAGTGAACAGTGAAGTTCAATGCTGAATACACTAGTCAAGCAGAATCTGCCTTTGCCTTGATTTGCTCACCAAAATCTCTGCAATGTCTTCTATCCATCAGGTGACAGTATGTATATTTAAACTAAATCTGATCAACTTGCAATATTTAATTTAAACATTTCATTTCAGTTAGCGTTTAACAATAAAACAAACAAAAGGTTACATTAGATTTAAAATGAAAATCTCTAAAGCTTCCCCATCATTCTTCTTCTCTTCTCAGATAGGATGGTCAAATCAAAGGTTATCATGGGCCAACTTTGGCCCGTGGGCCCTAGTTTGTCTCTGTTTTAGACAATGGCATAGCACAATAACTGCTGCAGTTACTAATGATAAAATCACTGCACTGGATGATAAAAGTCATATGCTGCACTCTTTACAGACTTATCAAAACATTTGATTCTGTGGATCAATTTATTTTGTTGCAAAGGCTAAAATGTATAAGGTTTAGTACTACATGCTAAACTACTACAGATCCACAATTATTATTATTTTTAAATGGTTCCATAATTATTTGACTGGAAGAACTCAGTGTGTTTCTATAGCAAATTATGTCTCTGCTCCTTTAACAGTCAAATTTTGCGACCAATTTTATTTTCTTATTCTTATAAATGAGCTTGGTAAAATCTGAAATGATCTTAGTAAAATCTTAGTAAATCTGCATATGTACAAATGTACACTTTTATGCAGATGGCACAAATAATTACACAAAAAAAGTGGCAATAGACTCTTTGCAAAATGCTTTTAACTCATTCCAAATGTTCATTGATTGCTTAAAATTATTATTTAAAGTAAAAAACAAAAAACTAAATGTATGATCTTTACACAATCCAGGTTATCAATAAACAACTTTAAAATTAAAACTTTAAAAGGCACACAAATTGAAACATTTGCATCTTTTAAATTTTTAGTTATCTGGGTTGATGATAAGTTGACTCATAGTTTTCATATTGATAGCCTTAGGTCTTTTATTTTTAAAGCTTTAGTTGGTAAATTACCACAGTTTATGCCTAGTTTGTTGGTGTGCTTTTAAAATACTTATAATACCAGATCAGCATATACTTTATACTCTTACTTACAATGCCATTTTTTCATACAAAGATACATCAGTCTGCATTCTCTGACTATGCTTTATATGTATGTTAATTTAGACATATTTCGTGTATTTATTAATGCTTAGTTTCCTCAATAACAGACTTTGAATGATTCATTACTTTATAGTTATTTATTTATTTATTTATTTTTTAGTCAGCACTTATACAGCATTCAGAAATTACCAAATTTCAATGTATGTTTAACTTCATTTTCTCAATCTCAATACTTGACTCTATTATGATTAAATTGATTAAAATATTTAAAAAGTCTTACCAATTGATTGTCTATTGATATTAAACCATCAGCTGGTTCACATCCTTTTCTAAAGTGTTTGCTTTTCTCATTAATGTTTTTTATATTTCATCCTTACCAGGGTGTCACTGCTAAAGACTTTTTCTTGCCAGCCGGGGATGATCATTACCAGTATGTCCTTGGTCCCTCACATTCTGTGCAGGATGACTGTAGCTGGTTAGTGTAATATGGGCTTTGACCCTTTGACCATCTGCTGACCATGTCATGAGCTTTCTCCTAGGCCTCAACAGCATTTCCTTGAACTGATTGAGTCTCCTTCACCTGTAAATGGAAATTCTAAATATTTTCCGTTAGTAGCAGAATGACATAAGAGTAAAAACGTAAAATCCTTTCTAGGTTTTTTGTGTAGGTTTGAACTTTACAGTACTGTAAAAATACTCAAAAAATGTCTCTGTCATGTTTTCAAACAACCACACTTGATCTACCAAATCAACACAGTGCCAATTTCACATCTGTCACATAATAACGCTTTTTTATCATAATTGCAAAAATGTTAAATAAAATAAAATACATAATTTTTGTTCCACAGAGAGCCAACCTCCATCCCGTTGACCAGCACTATTTCCTCCACATTGCGCATGTCAATTCACAGAACCTCCACAAACTCACAAACTTTTCTGACCCCATCCACAAAACATGTCCATCTTCCCCAAAACACAAAAAAATATTACAGATTGATCCTACAACTCTGCGACCAGTTGTCCTAATAAAATACAAAACAGCTGCTTCAACATGTAGTTCCTCCGTACATCCACATCTTAAGACCCCACTGTACATGTAAATGTCACATTCACAACGCTGGAACTGCTCTTAACTCATCTGGCCATCAGCCTAGTGTAACCTGTGTAATTAAAAATTAAGATTTTGGGCTTTCATGTTTATATTACTAGTGTAATTTTAAAGAATTCTTGAATTCATTAAATTTTTAATTTCTACTATATTCAGTGTGATCTTTATCAATTCAAAAATATTCCTCATTGGAATCCACCTTTTATGTATTATAATGAATTTTTAAAAAATTACTCTTATACTTATACTCTTATAGCATTTACCTGGAAAAGTATTCAACCCCTTAACTTAATTAAAAACTGACAATGTTTTACTTTTGACATTAGACAAAGCCATTTTGATGAACTCCTCAGAACATGCTAAAATGTTAAAAAGAAAGTTGCCTTTTCTTCCCATGTTTTGCACTGCTCAAATGTAACATTGTTTTAGATCTGTCACAGTAATTTATTTATTTATTTATTGTTATTACTATTTTTATTTTCAAATACAGTACAATTCATCCAAAGCCGTTATTTTATTGGGCAAATTCTGCCCTGTGGATCCATATAGTAAATCTATGCAGTGGATTAACTTCTTATTCAGTCTCCCGTAATAGGTTAAAAGTGTCTAAAAAACAATGATGGGATTCTCTGTCTGGATCACAAATGTGGCAGTCTGAGTAATATTTAATCAGTCTGCATAACCAGTTCTTTGAGGAATTTTATATCTTATTTCCTATGTTGTATCCCATCTATCAAAAGAAAACACTTGATGATAAATTATATTTCCCTGTTTCAGATTTGGTATATTTTTCATTGATTTCTATCTTCAATCCATTAACTTCTGTCTATGTAGGACACACAAATAATAATAACAATTTCTGCAAAATTTTGCGAACAATCTACATGAGTTGAATCTATCAAACAAATCAAATTTAGTAGTGTTCAACCTAACTTACTCATCCAAACCCAGCTCAAACAAACTCTTCACAACCACTCAACTTAAACAAACTTAGTAAATCCAAGGAATCATCCTTGAATCCTTTTTTTTTCAGTGTAGTATTTAAATTATCTCATTCATTTATCATGCTTCTCATTCATAAAACAAATAACTCTCCCTCCATAATCACCCTAGAAAGTTATCAGTCAAGTACTGCCTTGAACGCTGTCACACACTTTTCATGTGATTAACCATTAATTTTATCAAAAGCGATCATCAGTCATTCATTAGTGCATGCTCATTTTTGACAGCTGGATTATTATTTATTTTATTTTATTTCTCTATTAACTCTTATTAATTGTTATACTTTTTCCTAAAATATTTACTTTCCAAAAATGCATTTGCTTAAAAACGTAAAAGGTAAACTAAAGAAAGAAAACAGAGGCGCCTGCTCAAAAACCAAATACAAGTTAAGCAACGGAGTGCTCCCTCCATTATCAAAATATTTACATGGAAAAGAGAGAAAAAAAAGAGAAAGGTAACGGTTTTATGAATTTTCAAATTAAAAAACAATTTAAAGCGAGTGTTTGCTTAAACTTCAAAATCAAACACAGAGCATTGAAAAATACCGCAGGACTTGTAATGAAGACAAAATGTTTTATCATATGAAAAAAAATAAAAATATAAAAAGTTACAACTTAAGATATTTTAAGATTAAGCTTTTATCATAAAAAGGAAAAAAAAAAAACATTACATTACAAATAAGCTAAAGCTGAAATGCAATGTTTTTATCTTTTCAGAATCTAACGGCACTTAGTGCTAGAAATTCAACAAAGTTAATCAATACCAAAGTTTATTAGTCGTACACGACCTTATATTTTCAAGGCCTTGAAATGTTCACGTAATTATGCACATCAAATCGCTTATAATTTCTACAATATACAATATAAATTTAACTTTCTGCAATGCATCATAGTGTAATATCAATACTGAGACAGTATGCAGTGTGGCTCAAATCTTTTAAGCATAAATGCTGCTGTTGGGGGGGTCGGTTACGAGCAGAGTTATTTTCTCCCCATGACCTTCCAAGAGGCCACACTCCTATAGTCAGATCTTGCAGTGCAAGATTCTCAGTGTAACATTTTCGATCCTTCCTTCTACTCCATTATATAATGTTCTACTCTTCCATTTCACTCTCCTTAAACAACAACCTATCTGCAGTTTAGGCTTTGTCAGAACAGTGAATGGTTTGATTCCTTCACAATTACTTTCATTAACGCTTGGCACTACTACTGGATTCAGAAAAATATCCAATTCAAGCAGCATATTCCCACATGCTTTCCTCTCACCCTCTTCAATTCTGCATCTTTCTTCTATGAAACTTCGTACTGTATTAATGTTCATCAATGGTCTTTCTCCAGTCAACCGTCGGCCACTCTCTTTCTACTTCAGCCAAATTCCACTCTACTGTCAGATTCTTTAGGAATTTATTTATTTTTATTTATTTTTTGTTAATTCTCACTTCTTTCCTAATATATCTATATAGTGGGATTCTCTCCAAAAGTGTGTTTCAGAACCCACAGTTTCAATAAAGGTCTTAGCCCTATTTATTCTAGTTTCTGTAGAAAGAATTGGTATTCCAAAAAATTTGTAGATCAAAATGCAATTCTTTAATTATTTTTTAATTACTAAAAATATTTTTAACTTCATGTGAGAATAAAATGAGGGGAAAGGAAAAATAAGAGAGAAAAAGGGAATGGGAGGATAGAGAAGAAAAGAGAGAAAAAAGAAAAGGACAAAGAGAGGGTGAGAGAGAAGAAATATGTATTTTAATCGCAATACATATATATATATTACTCGATGGTTATCTCTTTCATTTTTAGGTGTTAATGTTTGGACTATATGTTTCTGACATATATGTTGACATATATGTTTCTGACATATACGGGACATTAATGTTTCTGACATATACGGGACATATGTTTTTTTGACATATATGGGGCATATATGTTTCTGACATATTGTTGACATATAAGTTTCTGACATATATAAAACATATATGTTTTCTGACATATATGTTTCTGACCAGCCTGATCTCACGAGGAAACGTAAGTATTTTATGTTTTGTCAGTTAAGTGGCTAATACGTATGAATTTGTACGACTTCAGTCATACGAAAATGTACGATTTTAAAAAGGAAGGCATGGCACCCAACCCAACCCCACCCCTAACCCCAACCGTGATTGGGTGATGAGCAAATCGTACTAAATTGTACGAATTAGTTACGAATTGCTGTGAGATTGCGTTGTTCTGACATATATGTTTCTGACATATATGGGACATATGTGTTTTTGACATATATGTTGACATATGTTTCTGACATATATGGGACATACATGTTTCTGACATATATGTTGACATATATGTTTCTGACATTCATGTTGACATATATGTTTCTGACATATATGGGACATATACAGGGGCGTAGCAAGGGGCGTAGCAAACTTTTAGAGACAGACCATTTAGAAAACAGGTAATTAATAATTATATGAACGTAACCTATTGGATCTCATACCAGCTGTATGAGATCCAATAGGTTACATTCATATAATTATTATTTGAACTTTTAAAATGTTTGCTACGCCCCTGTATGAAACCACACAAAGATGAGGCATAATGGGTAAACAGTCTGAGTACCTTTGTATACGCATATATGTATGTATTGGATTGACTTTCATGGAATAACGTTGCATAAAAATTACAATACAAAATTCCCCCAAACGTACAAAAAAGTGAAAATGACAACAAACAGGACTTTAAACTGAGAGAGAAATAAAATACAGCACATGCACATCCTAATTATTTATTTGTAACATTTTGTTATATTAGATAGGTCACATTATGTTTTTACAAAGGTGTGTTTTGTATTTTTTTGTCAGCTTAGTCCCTTTATTAATCTGGGGTCGCCACAGCGGAATGAACCCGCCAACTTATCCAGCACGATTTACACAGTGGATGCCATTCCAGCCACAACCCATCTTGGGAAACATCCACACACTCATTCACACTCATACACTACAGACAATTTTAGCTTACCCAATTCACCTGTACCGCATGTTTTTGGACTGGGGGAAACCGGAGCACCCGGAGGAAACCCACGCGAACGCAGGGAGAACATGCAAACTCCACACAGAAACGCCAACTGACACAGCCGAGGTTCGAACCTAGCAACCTTCTTGCTGTGAGGCGACAGCACTACCTACTGCGCCACTGCGTCGCCATTTGTTTGCATGTAAATCTAAATTTTTTAAACATATGTATTGCTCTTTATGACTTTTTTTAATTATCAACGAAAATACAAAAATGGTATACAACAAAGCCAGGTATAACCTTAGTAAAAATAGGATAGAGAATAAATATCATTTGTCAGTCTCATCCAATAAGCATTCAGTTGTGTTGTCAGCCAGTCGTTTCCCATCATGCTTTTGGTGAGCGCAGCCGTTGGAGAGCAACTGCTGCTGACTGTACAATCTGAGGCCTCAGCCTCGCGATCACGAGAGTTTTTTGGTGCACGTCAGAGTGACATCAGAGCGAGGTGGATGCAACTCAAACACATTTCTGACCAACATGCATCTTGCTGTGATCACCGGTAATCGGTTCTGCGCAGATTTTGGCCATCTCAAATGTTGCTAGAGAAAGAGAGAACGGGAGGCAAAATAAACCTATATACGGCTACAACCATTATAGTTATCTTAAAGGACCACAGACACAAACTGCGGTTGAAACATTTATAGGCTGGTGATGCAATTACGATGGATCTATGTGCTGGAATCATGAATGTCACATTCAAAAAGTAACTTATGTAAACACCTTCATCATATTATTGTCTTTTTCAGATTAAGGAAAATCATTAGATCACTGATGTCCATGTAAAAGTAGTCACAAGCCCCAAAACCCAGAAAAAAGGTGTTCCCCTGAGTTTGATGACAGCCTTTCCACAGGTTAGTAGTAAGCTAATGTAATGTTAATAGCATATTGCAAATCTTGCCTTCATGCTAACAAGCAAATGATCAAAAGGACTATATTAATGCAGTTCAAATATATAAAATATGAATTGATGTTTACTTTAAACTTATTATAAACAATATTTATATTGTTCAATTGCATAATGAATATAAATATTTTTTTTGTCAAATAATTTTGTGGCTAAAAGTATCGGTTCAGGCACTGTTTTGGCACCGGTACCGTTTTAAAAAAAGAATCGATTTAGCACCGGTATCAAAATAAACCCAAATGATACCCAACCCTAGGGCAGCTCGCTAGGGTCAAGCAACCTTTAGGTGGAGGCAAGGGGGCCCTCAGGAGCCCAGACCTGCAAGCCCAGGGATAGTGGCCTGGCCCCAGGATTGCTCGCTGGGGTCAGAGATCCTGGAGGTGGAGGGCCAAAAGGTCAGTCTGGGGTCCAGACCGTAAGCCCAGAGAAGGAGGCTAGTCCTGGGCAGCTCACTGGGGTAAGGGACCCATTAGGTGGAGGGCAGGGGCCCTCAGGAGCCCAGACTGCAAGCCCAGGAAGAGTGGCAGGTCCCTGGGCAGCTCACAGGGGTCAGAGACCCAGTAGGGGGAGGGCAAAAAGGCCCTCAGCTGCCCAAAATGCAAGCCTAGGGAGGGTAGCTGGCCCCAGGGGTAGCTCACTGGGCCAGAGACCCTAGACTTGAGGGCAAGGGGGCCCTCAGGAGCCCAGACTGCAAGCCCAGGGAGAGTGGTTGGCCCCTGGGCAGCTCCCTGGGCTCAGGGACCCTGGTGGTGGAGGGCCAAAGGTCAGTCTGGGGCCCAGACCGCAAGCCCAGAGAAAGAGTATGGCCCCTGGG
The DNA here is from genome assembly GCA_903798195.1 of Danio kyathit. Taxonomy (NCBI): domain Eukaryota; kingdom Metazoa; phylum Chordata; class Actinopteri; order Cypriniformes; family Danionidae; genus Danio; species Danio kyathit. The sequence goes on from LR812535.1 coordinate 47,397,039, forward strand.
CAGCTCGCTGGGGTCAGGAATCCTATAGGTGGAGGGCAAGCGGGCCCTCAGGAGCCCAGACTGCAAGCCCAGGGAGAATAGCTGGGCCCTGGGCAGCTCGCTGGGGTCAGAGACCCAGGAGGGGGAGGGCAAAGAGGCCCTCAGGTGCCCAAAATGCAAGCCCAAGGAGTGTTGCTGGCCCCCGGAGCAGTTAGCTGGTGTCAGGAACCTGTGGAGGTGGAGGCAAGGGGGCCCTCAGGGGCCCAGACTCCAAGCCCAGGGAGAGTGGCTGGCCCGTCGACGGCTCGCAGGGGTCAAAGACCAAGGATGTGGGAGGGCAAGGACATCACTGGGGCCCAGACTGCAAGCCCAGGGAGAGTGGCAAGCCCCCGGGGCAGCTAGCTGGGGTTAGAACCCATGGGGAGGGAGCAAGAGGGCACTCATGGGCCTAGACTGCATGCCCAGGGAGAGTGGCTGGCCCCTGGGCAGCTCCCTGTTGTCAGGGACCCTGGAGGTGGAGGGCAAGGGGCCCTCTGATGCCCAGACTGCAAGCCTGCGAGAGTGGCTGGCCCTTGTGCAGCTCGCTGGGGTCAGGGACCCTGGAGGTGGAGGGCAAGGGGGCCTTCTGGGGCCCAGGCTGCAAGCCCAGGGAGAGTGGCTGGCCCCTGGGCAGCTCGCTAGGGTCAGAGACCCTGGACGTGGAGGGCAAGAGGGACCACTGGGGCCCAGACTGCAAGCCCAGGGAGAGTGGCTGGCCCCTGCGGCAGCTAGCTGGTGTCCGAACCCATGGAGGTGGAGGGCAAGAGGGCCCTCATGGGCAAAGACTGCAAGCCCAGGGAGAGTGGCTGGCCCCTGGGCAGCTCGCTGGGGTCAGAGACCATGGACGTGGAGGGCAAGGGGGCCCTCTGGGGCCCAGACTGCAAGCCCAGTGAGAGTGGCTGGCCCCTGGGCAGCTCGCTGGGGTCAGGGACCCTTTAGGTGGAGGGCAAGGGGGCCCTCAGGAGCCCAGACTGCAAGCCCAGGGAGAGTGGCTGGCCCCTGGGTAGCTCAATGGGGTCAGCGACCATGGAGGTGGAAGGCAAGGGGAACCTCTGGGGTCCAGACTGCCAGCCCAGGGAGAGTAGCTGGCCCCTTGGGAGCTTGCTGGGGTCAGGGACCATGGAGGTGGAGGGCAAGGGAGCCCTCTGGAGCCCGGTCTGCAAGTCCAGGGACAGTGGCTGGCCCCTGGGGCAGCTCGCTGGGGTCAGAGACCCAGGACGTGGAAGGCAAGAGGGACCACTGGGGCCCAGACTGTAAGCCCAGGGAGAGTGGCTGGCCCCTGGGACAGCTCGCTGGGGTCAGAGATCCAGTACGATGAGGGCAAGGGGGCCCTTTGGGGTCGAGACTTGCAAGCCCAGGGAGAGAGGCTGGCCCTTGGGGTAGCTCAATGGGCCTGAGATATAGGCCCATTGAGCAATGACATAATGTTTCCTTCATGCAACAGTTCCTGATTTAAACAAAGAGCTTGAGAACATATTAAGGAAACATGAGAATGCAAAACGGATTATCATCCATGTGGGGAAGAATGATATTCGGAAGGAGCAGTCAGAACTGCTCAAGAGAGATTTCTGTGAGCTCTTGGAAACAGTTGAAATTGTTAAAAATTTAGCCATTCATCAGTGGACCACTCCCTGCAAGAGGGACAAATATGTTTTCAAGGCTCCTTGGTCTAAATGCATGGCTGCAGAAACATGTAACAGGAAAGGACTGAATTTTATTGACAACTTCAATCTCTTCTGGAACCAAAGACAACTGTTTACATCAGACGGGCCTTCATCCAAACAAACTTGGTGCAAAAGTGCTAAAGGACAATTTTTCCCTCCCATCATCCATCAGCTGTGTGTGCCACTGAACTCAACCCAAATGGCAAACACACACCTAGCAAATGTCCGAATGACCACAGGGCCTCAAAATCAGCTCCTGAGTGGACTTGTGGCTGACGCATCCCACAAGGACAGCGATAACACCAGCCAGACACAACAACCACTGATAACGGACAAACTGCCATCTGAGCCCTGCACACTGAGTTTAACACAGAGAGACGCATGAGACGCATCAGAACAAAAGCAAGTCTCAGCACTCATGGATGATCTCCAGGAAAACAGCCAGGTCAACATATCTCAACAGCCAGAAACCCCAGACCCACAGCCTCTGTCACCTGACACATTCTCACTGTCACCCTGCTCGCTTCTCTTGAATTTTTCAAAAAAGATGGAGAAACTTGTGTTTGCTGGAACTAAACTCTCACACTCTATTGCTGCAAGCAACCAAAAGTCAGCCAGCCTCACAACCCATCTCGCCCTACACCTAGGAGAAGGCCTTAGGTCTTTGCGACAGCGCCAGGTCTCAAAAAACACCCTCATCTTCAGCTAGTGAACTTAAAAACTGCCATTGATGTGTCTCGGGTGCCTGCTTAGATAACAGTGTCTTTATCAGATGTTTACAGAACAGGCAGGAACCTAGTCTGCCTGTAGCTTTCTCTATGCAGATATGTGTTGTATTACGTGACAGAAAACCGAGGATATCCTCAGCCGTATAGCAAATCATTCAAATCTGGTGTCTATTAAATGTTAATCTGAGACTACTGGAGAAAACAACTAAAACTGTTAAGCTAAAACTGTAAACATTCGATCACTTAACAATAAGTCACTTTTAGTCAATGATTTTATCAACACAAATTACCTTGATTTTATGCTTTTAAATGAAACTTGGCTAGATGACAGTTTTAATAAACTTAAACATTAAACTGTTAAACTTTAAGCTTTAAACTTTGATTTTTTGAGTGTTTGCAGAGCTAATAGGAGAGGTGGAGGCATCGGTGCCCTGTTTAAAGATGTCTATGAGTGTAAACAAGTGTCATTTGGTGATTATTTGTCTTTGAATATCTGAGTATAGCACTAAAGGGTGCTCCACGCATTTTACTGATCATTATCTACAGACCTCCAAAATATTCTCCAACTTTTATTGATGATTTTACAGAGCTGTTATCAATAGTAACCTCTGAGTTTGACGTTTTTACTATTGCTGGGGATTTCTATATTCACATTGATAATCCAGAAAACAATGCTGTAAAAGAACTCATGACTGTTTTTAACACTTTTGATCTGACTTAGCATGTTCAAGGACCCACACACAATCGTGGACACACTCTTGATCTACTTATAACTAAGGGTTTTTTTTTCATTTCATCGACTGTTGTTAAGGATGTTGCACTATCTGATCATTTCTGTATTTTCTTTCATATATTGATCACTCCAGCCATTAAAGACATATCTGTCTCTGTCAGAAAGAGATGCATAAATGAGAACACTAGTGAGCAGTTTATGAAGGCCATATCACTAGCACCTAGTATATCTGCAGACTCTGTTGATTCTCTCCTTGATTTGTTTAACTCTAAAGTTCAGAATGTCATAGATGACCTTGCTCCTGTTAAAGTCAGGAAGAGAACTGGCAGACAGAAAGGACCTTGGTTAAGGTTACCATCGGTAAAGATGATGAAAAGACAGTGCAGAAAAAGCTGAGCGTATGTGGCGAAGACGAAACTAGTAGTCCATTATAATATCTATAAAGACAGCCTTCATGCTTTTAATGAGGAACTAAACACTGCTAGGCAGACTTACTTTTCAACCCTTGTAAACAGCAACTTAAAAAAATGCTAGTACTCTCTTTGCAAAGGTATAGAGACTCACAAACCCCCCAGTAGGATTCCCAGTGAACTACTCTCTGAAAGCAAATGTAATGAGTTTGCTCATTTCTTACTGATAGATCAATAATATCAGAAAGGCAATCAGCTCATCCAATCAGCCAAGTTGTGTCGACGTCAGACAAGCTCAACCACAACTTAAAAAACAAGACATTATGTCTGATTTCATGGCAATTAATGGTAAAATCTTAGAAGAGATCGTGCAAATTATGAAAACATCAACCTGCAATCTTGACACACTCCCCACATCATTCTTCAAAATGGTGTTTAACTGTTTAGAAATGGATCTTCTAAAAGTGCTAAATGCTTCACTTCTCTCAGGGATTTTTGCAAATTCACTTAAAACTGCAGTTGTTAAACCACTCTTGAAAAATAGCAACCTGGCTAATCTCAAATCTCCCTTTCATTGGCAAAATCATTGAAAAGGTTGTTTTTAACCAGGTTAACATGTTCTTAAACTTCAAAGTATGTTTAGACAATTTTCAATCTGGTTTCAGACCACATCACAGTAAAGAGAGCATTCTTATAAAGATAGTCCCACAAGGCTCAATTCTGGCACCTCTCCTGTTCAACCTTTATTTGCTCCCTCTGAGCCAAATAATGAGAAAGAACCAAATTTCCTACCACAGCTATGCTGATGACACTCAGATCTTTTTAGCCTTACTGCCTAATGACTACAGCCCCATTGGCACCCTCTGCCAATGCATTGTCAAATGAACAATTGGATGTGACAAAACTTTCTTCAGAAAACTGAAGTCATTGCATTTGGGAACAGAGATAAGGTTCTCAATGTGAATGCGTACTTTGGCTCTAAAGGTCAAACAACAAAATATAAGGTCAAAAATCTTGGTGTGACTCTGAAGACTCTGAGTTTCAATAGTCATGTCAAAGCAGTTAGTAAATCAGCATACTATCATCTCAAAAACATTGCAAGAATCAGATGCTTTGTTTCCAGTGAAGACTTAGAGAAACTTGTTTATGCTTTCATCAGCAGCAGGGTGAATTACTGTAACGGCCTCCTCACTGGCCTTCCCAAAAAGACAGTCAGACAGTTGGAGCTCATCCAGAACGCTGCGGCCAGGATTCTGACCAAGAGCAGGAAATCAGAGCACATCACACCTGTCCTCAGATCTTTACACTGGCTCCCAGTTACATTCAGAATAGATTTTAAAGTATTATTACTTGTCTATAAATCACTAAATGGCATAGGACCTCAATACATTACAGATATGCTTATTGAATACAAACAGATCACTCAGATTTTTAGGATCATATAAGCTAGAAATTCCAAGAGTTCAGTCAAAGCAGGAAGAATCGGCTTTCAGCTACTACGCCCCTCGCTGCTGGAATCAGCTTCCAGAAATGATCAGATGTGCTCCAACATTAGGCACAATTAATCAAGACTGAAAACATCTGTTTAGCTGTACCTTTACTAAATGAGCACTGTGCTACATCCGACAGATCACACTATTGTTCTTTTCTTTTCAATATTTTAGAACCTGTTTAAACACATTTACTTACTTTTTGTTTTTTATTTTCTTATACTTATCTTTTATTCTTGTTTATGTAAAGCACATTGAATTGCCAGTTTGTATGAAATGTGCTATATAAATAAAATTGCCTTCCCTTGTCTTTAAAACCAGCAGTTTGAGGGCTAGGGCTCCCTCAGGAGCCCAGACTGCAAGCCCAGGGATAGTGCCTGGGCCCTGGGCAGCTCGCTGGGGTCAGAGACCATGGAGGTGGAGGGCAAGGGGGGCCCTCTGGGGCCCAGACTGCAAGCCCAAGGAGAGAGGCTGGCCCCTGGGCTGCTTGTTGGGGTAAGGGATCCTGGAGGTGGAGGGCAAGAGGTCAGTCAGGGGCCTAGACTGCAAGCCCAGGGAGAGAGGCTGGAGCATGGGCAGCTGGCTGTTGTCCCCCGACTCTGGAGGTGGAGGGCAAGGGGACCCTCAGGAGCCCAGACTGCAAGCCAAGGGAGAGAGGCTTGCCCCTGGGCAGCTCCCTGGGGTCAGGGACCCTTTAGGTGGAGGGTAAGGGGGCCCTCAAGAGCACAGACTGCAGTCACAGGGAAAGTGCCTGGCCCCTGGGTAGCTTGCTGGGGTCAGAGACCATGGAGGTAGAGGGAAAGAAAGTCCTCTGGGGCCCAGACTGCAAGCCCAAGGAGAGTGGCTGGCCCCTGGGCATTTCACAGGGGCCAGGGACCCTTTATGTGGCTGGCAAGGAGGCCCTCAGGAGCCAAGACTGCAAGCTTAGGAATAGTGCCTGGCCCCTGGGTAGCTCGCTGGGGTCAGAGACCATGGAGCTGGAGGGCAAGGGGGCCCTCTAGGGCCTAAACTCTAATCCCAGGGAGAGTGGCTGGCCCCTGAGCAGCTCCCTGGGGTCAGAGACCCTGAAGGTGGAGAGCAAAGGGCCTCTGGGCCCAAACTGCAAGCCCAGGAAGAGTGGCTGGCCCCTGGGCAGCTCACTGGGGTCAGAGACTCTGGAGGTAGAGAACAAGGGGGCCTCTGGGGCCGAACTGCAAGCCCAGAAAGAGTGGCTGGCCCCTGGGCAGTTCCCTGGGGTCAGAAACCTTGGAGGCAGAGGGCAAGGGGGCCTCTGGGGCCAAACTGCAAGTCCAGGGAGAGTGTCTGGCCCCTGGGCACCTCCCTGGGGAAAGAGACCCAGGTGGTGGAGGGCACAGTGGCCTCTGAGGCCCTGACTGCAATTCCACGGAGAGTGGCTGGTCCCTGGGCAGCTCCCTGGGGTCAGAAACAGTTGAGGTAGAGTAAATGGGGGCCTATGGGGCCCAGACTGCAAGCCCAGGGAGAATGGCTGGCCCCTGGGCAGCTCCCTGGGGTCAGAGACCCTGGAAGAGGAAGGCAAGGGGGCCTCTGGGGCCCAAACTGCAAGCCCAGGGAGAGTGGCCGGCCCCTGGGCAGCTCGCTGAGATCAGTGACCCTGGTGGTGAAGGGCAAAGGGGCCTCTGGGGCCCAGACTGCAAGCCCAGGGGCAGTGGCTGGCCCCTGGGCAGCTCCCTGGGGTCAGACACACTGGAAAAGGAAGGCAACGGGGTCTCTGGGGCCTAAACAGCAGCCATAGGGAGAGAGGCTGGCCCCTGGGTAGCTCCTTGGGGACAGAGACCTTGGAGGTGGAGTACAAGGGGGCCTCTGGGGCCCAAACTGCAAGCCTAGGGAGAGAAGCTGGCCCCTGGGCAGCTCCCTTGGGTCAAAGACCCTGGTGGTGGATGGCACAGGGGCCTCTGGGGCCTAGACTGCAAGCCCATGGAGAGTGGCTGGCCCCCGGGCAGCTCCCTGGGGTCAGAGACCCTGAAGGTGGAGGGCAAAGGGGCCTCTGGTGCCCAAACTGCAAGCCAAGGAATAGTGGCTGGCCCCTGTGCAGCTCCCTGGGGTCAGAGACCCTTGAGGTAGAGTGCAAGGGGGCCTCTGGGGCCAAACTGCATGCCCAGGAAGAGTGGCTGGCCCTTGGGCAGCTCCCTGGGGTCAGAGACCTTGGAAGCGGAGGACAAGGGGGCCTCTGGGGCCCAAACTGCAAGTCCTGGGGGAGTGGCTGGCCCCTGGGCACCTCCCTGTGGTCAGAGACCCTGGTGGTGGAGGGCACAGTGTCCTCTGGGGCCAAAACTGCAATGACAGGCAGAGTGGCTGGCCCCTGGGCAGCTCCTGGGGTCAGAGACCGTGGAGGTAGAGTAAATGGGGGCTTCTGGTGCCAAACTGCAAGCCCAGGGAGAGTGGCAGGCCCCTGGGCAGCTCCCTGGGGTCAGAGACCTTGGAGGTAGAGTACAAGAGGGCCTCTGGGGCCCAAACTGCAAGCCCAGGGAGAGAGGCTGGCCCCTGGGCTGCTCCCTGGGGTCAGGGACCCTTGAGGTGGAGGGTAAGGGGGCCCTCAAGAGCCCAGACTGCAGTCACAGGAAAAGTGCCTGGCCCCTGGGCAGCTCCCTGGGGTCAGAGACCCTGGAGGTTGAGTACATGGGGACCTCTGGTGCCCAAACTGAAAGCCCAGGAGAGTGGCTGGCCCCTGGGCAGCTCCCTGGGCTCAGAGACCTTGGAGGTAGGGTACAAGGGGGGCTCTGGGGGCCCAAACTGCAAGCCCAGGGAGAGTGGCTGGCCCCTGGGCAGCTCCCTGGGGGTCGGAGACCATGTGGAGGTGGAGGGCAAAGGACCCCTCCAGGGCCTAGACTGCAAGCCCAGGGAGAGTGGCTGGCCCCTGGGCAGAACCCTGGGGTCAGAGACCCTCTAGGTAGAGTACAAGGAGATATCTAGGGCCCAAACTGCAAGCCCAGAGAGAAAGGCTGGTCCCTGGGCAGCTCCCTGGGGTCAGAGACCCTGAAAGTAGAGTACAATGGGGCCTCTGGGGCAAAAACTGTAAGCCCAGGGAGGTGGGCTGGCCCCTGGGCAACTCCCTGGGGACAGAGACCATTGGGAGGTAGAGTACAAGGGGGCCTCTTTGGCCCAACCTGCAAGCCCAGGGAGAGAGGCTGGACCCTTGGCAGCTCCCTGGGGGTCAGAGACCTTGGAGGTAGAGTACAAGGAGGCCTCTGGGGCCCAAACTGCAAGCCCAGAGAGAGAGGCTGGCCCATGGGCAGCTCCCTGGGGTCAGAGACCCTGGAGGTAGCGTGCAAGGAGCCTCTGGGGCCCAAACTGCAAGCCCAGGGAGAGTAGCTGGCTCCTGTGCAGCTCTCTGCGGTCAGAGACCTTGGAAGCTGAGGGCAAGGGAACCACTGGGGCCCAAACTGCAAGCCCAGGGAGAGTGGCTGACCTCTGGGCAGCTCCCAGGGGTCAGTGACCTTGGTGGTGGAGGGCACAGGGGTCTCTGGGGCCCAGACTGCAAGACCAGGGAGAGTGGCTGGCACATGCGCAGCTCCCTGGGGTCAGAAACAGTTGAGGGAGAGTAAAGGGGGCCTATGGGGCCCAGACTGCAAGCCCAGGGAGAGTGGCTGGCCCCTGGGCAGCTCCCTGGGGTCAGAGACCCTGGAAGAGGAAGGCAACGGGGCCTCTGGGGTCCAAACTGCAAGCCCAGGGAGAGTGGCTGGCCCCTGGGCAGCTCCCTGGGGTCAGTGACCCTGGTGGTGGAGAGCACATTGGCCTCTGGGGCCCAGACTGCAAGCCCAGGGGAGTGGCTGGCCCCTGGGCAGCTCCCTGGGGTCAGACACACTGGAAAAGTAAGGTAACCGGGTCTCTGGGGCCCAAACAGCAAGCATAGGGAGAGAGGCTGGCCCCTGGGTAGCTCCATGGGGACAGAGACCTTGGAGGTGGAGTACAAGAGGGCCTCTGGGGCCCAAACTGCAATCCAGAGAGAGAGGCTGGTCCCTGGGCAGCTCCCTTGGGTCAAAGACCCTGGTGGTGGATGGCACAGGGGCCTCTGGGGTCTAGACTGCAAGCCCATGGAGAGTGGCTGGCCCAGAGACCCTGAAGTTGGAGGGCAAAGGGGCCTCTGGGGCCCAAACTGCAAGCCACGGAATAGTGGCTGGCCCCTGTGCAGCTCCCTGGGGTCAGAGACCCTGGAGGTAGAGTGCAAGGGGGCCTCTGGGCCAAACTGCATGCCCAGGAAGTGTGGCTGGCCCTTGGGCAGCTCCCTGGGGTCAGAGACCTTGGAAGCGGAGGGCAAGGGGGCCTCTGGGGCCCAAACTGCAAGTCCTGGGGGAGTGGCTGTCCCCTGGGAACCTCCCTGTGGTCAGAGACCCTGGTGGTGGAGGGCACAGTGTCCTCTAGGGCCCAGACTGCAATGACAGCAGAGTGGCGTGCCCTCTGGGCAGCTTCCTGGGGTCAGAGACCATTGAGATAGAGTACATGGGGGCCTCTGGGGCCCAAACTGCAAGCCCAGGGAGAGTGGCTGGCCCCTGGGCAGCTCCCTGGGGTCAGAGACCTTAAAGGTAGAGTACAAGAGGGCCTCTGGGCCCAAAACTGCAAGCCCAGGGAGAGAAGCTGGCCCCTGGCAGCTCCCTGGGGTCAGAGACCCTGGAGGTTGAGTACATGGGGACCTCTGGTGCCCAAACTGAAAGCCCAGGGACAGTGGCTGGCCCCTGGGCATTGCCTGGGCTCAGAGACCTTGGAGGGAGGGTACAAGGGAGGCTCTGGGGCCCAAAATGCAAGCCTAGGGAGAGTGGCTGGCCCCTGGGCAGCTCCCTGGGGTCAGAGACCCTGGAGGTAGAGTACATTGGGGCCTCTGGGACCCAAACTGTAAGCCATGGGAGTGTGGCTGGCCCCTGGGCAACACCCTGGGGACAGAGACCTTGAAGGTAGAGTACAAGGGGGCCTCTGTGACCCAACCTGCAAGCCCAGAGAGAGAGGCTGGCCCCTGGGCAGCTCCCTGGGGACAGAGACCTTGGAGGTAGAGTACAAGGAGGCCTCTGGGCCCAAACTGCAAGCCCAGAGAGAGAGGCTGGCCCCTGGGCAGCTCCCTGGGGTCAGAGACCCTGGAAGTAGCGTGCAAGGGAGCCTCTGGGGCCCAAACTGCAAGCCCAGGGAGAGTAGCGGGCTCCTGTGCAGCTCCCTGCGGTCAGAGACCTTGGAAGCGGAGGGCAAGGGAACCTCTGGGGCCCAAAGTGCAAGCCCAGGGAGAGTGGCTGACCTCTGGGCAGCTCCCAGGGGTCAGTGAACCTGGTGGTGGAGGGTACAGTGGTCTCTGGGGCCCAGACTGCAAGACCAGGGAGAGTGGCTGGCCCCTGGGCAGCTCCCTGGGATCAGAGACCGTGGAGGTAGAGTACATGGGGGCCTCTGGTGCCCAAACTGCAAGCCCAGGGAGAGAGACTGGCCCTGGGCAGCTCAATGGGGTCAGAGACCTTTGAGGTAGAGTACAAGGGGGGCTTCTGGGGCCCAAACTGGAAGCCTAGGGAGAGAGGCTGGCCCCTGGGCAGCTCCCTGGGGTCAGAGCCCCTGGAGGAGGAATGCAACGGGGCCTCTGTGGCTCAAACTGCAATCCCAGAGAGAGAAGCTGGTCCCTGGGCAGCTCCTTGGGTCAAAGACCCTGGTGGTGGATGGCACAGGGGCCTCTGGGGCCCAAACGGCAAGCCCAGGGAGAGTGGCTGGCCCCAGGGCAGCTCCCTGGGGTCAGAGACCCTGAAGGTGGAGGGCAAAGGGGCCTCTGGGGCCCAAACTGCAAGCCAAGGGAGAGTGGCTGGCCCCTGGGCAGCTCCCTGGGGTCAGAGACCCTTGAGGTAGAGTGGCAAGGGGGCCTCTGGGGCCCAAACTGTAAGCCCAGGAAGAGTGGCTGGCCCCTTGGCAGCTCCCTGGGGTCAGAGACCTTGGAAGCGGAGGGCAAGGGGGCCTCTGGGGCCCAAACTGCAAGTCCTGGGGGAGTGGCTGGCCCCTGGGCACCTCCCTGTGGTCAGAGACCCTGGTGGTGGAGGGCACAGTGTCCTCTGGGTCCAGACTACAAGCCCAGGGAGTGTGGCTGGCCCCTGGGCAGCTTCCTGGGGTCAGAGACCCTTTAGGTGGAGGTCAAGGGGGCATCTGGGGCAAGATTTGCAAGCCCAGGGAGAGTGGCTGGCCCCTGGGCAGCTCCCTGGGGTCAGAGACCTTGGAGGTCAAGAGGGCCTCTGGGGCCCAAACTGCAAGCCCGGAGAGGCTGGCCCTGGGCTGCTCGCTGGGGTCAGGGACCCTTTATGGGGAGGGTAAGGGGGCCCTCAAGAGCCCAGACTGCAGTCACAGGGAAAGTGCCTGGCCCCTGGGCAGCTCCCTGGGGTCAGAGACCCTGGAGGTTGAGTACATGGGGACCTCTGGTGCCCAAACTGAAAGCCCAGGGAGAGTGGCTGGCCCCTGGGCATTGCCTGGGCTCAGAGACCTTGGAGGTAGGGTACAAGGGGGCTCTGGGGCCCAAACTGCAAGCCCAGGGAGAGTGGCTGGCCCCTGGGCAGCGCCCTGGGGGTCGGAGAATGTGGAGGTGGAGGGCAATGGACCCCTCCAGGCCTAGACTGCAAGCCCAGGGAGAGGGGTGGCCCCTGGGCAGAACCCTGGGGTCAGAGACCCTCTAGGTAGAGTACAAGGAGATATCTAGGGCCCAAACTGCAAGCCCAGAGAGAAAGGCTGGTCCCTGGGGCAGCTCCCTGGGGTCAGAGACCCTGGAAGTAGAGTACATGGGAGCCTCTGGGGCAAAACTGTAATCCCAGGGAAGTGTGCTGGCCCCTGGGCAACTCCCTGGGGAAAGAGACCTTGGAGGTAGAGTACAAGGGGGCCTCTTGGGCCCAACCTGCAAGCCCAGAGGAGAGGGCTGGTCCCCTTGGCAGCTCCCTGGGGTCAGAGACCTTGGAGGTAGAGTACAGGAGGCCTCTGGGGCCCAAACCTGCAAGCCCAGAGAGAGAGAGGCTGGCCCTATGGGCAGCTCCCTGGGGTCAGAGACCCTGGAAGTAGCGTGCAAGGGAGCCTCTGGGG